>JAHWFP010142150.1:0-33761 GCA_023313725.1 Lithobius niger | reverse complement strand
GTATTGGACTCGCGCAGCGGCTGGTTGCGTAGTTCGTGCCACGTGGATTCGTTGAGATTGGTGGCTTTATCTACTGCGACCTCCCGAAGGAGGAGCAAAGAGTAAAAGGCCCCTAGTGAGCCAATTCAGAATGGAACATACCGAAGCAGTCCTTGCGAAAGCCCTGGCTGATGAGGAAGGCTAGGCGCTTGGTTTCCAGCGGAGAGGGTTCCGCAGAGAGATTTCACAAAGTGCGTTCGCCGCAATGTTGAAGACATCTGCTTGCGAAGCAGCACGGAGGCAGAGGCAAAGGAGGATCGAAGAAGGGATAGAAATATTCTTTGGAATGAAGATGGCGGTGCCGAAGTCCATCTTGACCTGAGGCATGAGAAATTCCAAACGAAAGAAGTATCGTAGTTCCTTGGATTGGCAGTCCCCAAACAGTTGAAAGAAAGATGTTTCACGGCCAGGGCAAGGAGGTTGTCTAATTCCAACCAGTCGCCTTTCCCCAGAAGTAAGCCACCAGTGCAAAGCAGGATTGTCAGGTTGTGGATTGTCCAAGGACCGCCTGCTGGCAAGGCAGGCAGTCGTGTAGGTTAAAGATAAATACAGTAGAGAGCCCTCAGTTATTGACAGCTGCAGTAGGCAATGGCTTGTAGAGAAAACAGTCGGGAATGATAACCGCCGTCTTAAGGTCCGGAAGGGCAATTTCCTAAGGATCCGAGTTGTCCGCAAATGATGTAGCAAAGTGAGCGTGTCAGGAATCCAGGTCGTCAGAAACAACCAAAGAGTGTGGAATGTCCTCCCGGACAATGTCAGATGTATCCGGGATTGTGACAGGTCATGATGGTCAGAAGCAAAGGAGGAGACATCGGTGGTCGGAAGGCCGAAGGTCACTTCGTTGAAGTGGACGAGTTAAGCGGACGGGCGAATCATGACGCTGCGAAGGTACAGGAAAGTCAAGGGACAAGCGCCGGCGTTTGTGAGGGCCGATGGCAGATGACGTCGCAGCAACCCAGTCTTGGGTGTATTGGCCTGGTGACGAGGGGCGAGGCGAAGTCTTGTTTGTAGCTGAAGTAACGAAGGGCATTATCCATGAGCATGTGAACGTTTCCTTAGATAGTTCGTTGGGGGGGGAGGACCTGCAGAAGGAGGACTAGATGAATGGCGAGAAGATCTAGACGAAATGTCGAGAGGTCCGTCCGTTGGACGAACAGAACGACGTTTCTCAGTATTCCGCTTGGGCGTCACCCGAAGCTCAGACTGTAGTGAATGAAGATTCAGGGTCAGAGGCACGGCCTGGTCGCATGGGACCGGGGACGTGGCAGTCATATCCACTGTAGCTATCCCAGTCGCTGAAGGTACAGCAGGCGATGGGCAATGCGAACAAGAGCCTGCTGACGAAGGACGGGTAGCAGGCGAATGATGGCAGGCTGCACACAGGGTGAAAAATCCAGGCACAGGACATGAAAGGACATCCACCAAAAGTCTGCAAGGAAGATAATCGGGATGAGGGCGATTGACCTCCCGCGAGAGGCACCAACAAAACAAAACCAGCGGAGCCAGTGACTATTGTAGATCTTGTTGGTAGATGAACGAGAGGCCTATTCTATAGAAATGCTGTTGTCTCGAGGAGTCGGATGATAGTAGCCACCCATGTAGTGTCTGGGGCTGAAGTCACGGGTGAAACTTGGTGCCAAGGTGCTGGAACAGCAGATCCGGAATTTCTGGAAGGCAGCGTGGCAGGTCGACTAGAAGGTCCAGGAGTTGGCATGGAGCTGCTGGCCAATACAGCGCCACAAGGAGAACAAACCGAGAGATCAAGTAATCTTTTGAAGAATGAGAGGAAGAAGCTTGTAAAAGGGAAAAAGGTATCCGAAGATGTGATCCCACGGGAGGGTTAGGGCATCCACTCCCCAAGCCACGTCGTCCGGAATCAAATGACTACTTAAAGTTTGGCATTGTGCTTCATGGCAAAGAGGTCGACAATGGGACAACCCCAAACATCGAACAGATTCACAAATGGACGTCTTGAGGGTCCATTCGCCAGTCGGTAAGGATCAGCGATGACATTCTGACTGCCATGAATTTGCAGGGGTAGAATGGTAGTTTTCAGAGAAAGGTGAAAGGTGTCCGATACGAGATTCTGAAGTATGCGGGAACTCGTACCTACCCCTTTCTGTAGGTAAACCACCGCGCTCGTGTTGTCAGTGAACTTTTAACTTTTTCCCGCAACGAGGTGGTGAAAACATTGGAGGATGTTGAGAACGGCACGAAGTTCTAGGAAGTTGATTAGGTTGCATTCGTGGGGCCGCCAGGGGCCGGAGGCTTGGTAGTGGCCGATGTGGTGACATGGCTGAGGGAACATAAAGAGCTGTTCGTAAGGCGCTACCAGTAGAGACATTAAAACGACCAAGAGGTCCCAATCTGGGAACAACCACCATGTTACCGGACGCTGTCGAATGACTTGACGAGGGCAGAATTGTGAAAGTTGCCTGCAAGATGCAGTTGAGAGCCGAACGAATGCACCACGAATGTACTGGTTTAGTAATTGAAGATTGAAAATAAGTCTGAAGTCCCCAGTTACAGAGGAAGATCGAGCCGTAAAACCCCGGACGACGTGGTTTCGGACACGGCCGAATTGCAGCTTTGGTGAGGGGGTCGTGGACTTCAATGGTGAGGCCGTCACAAACGACTGGAGCGACCGATCATGGAGACCGTGAGATGAGCAGAGGCCCACTGTGGAAACATGGGTGAAATCCATCGCTGATGACGGAAAGAACAAATGGGTTGGTAGCCAGTGCCTGCCGAGACGGCTGGAAGTGCCGAAGACGACCCCCAACAGGAAGGGTCGAGAAGCAATTGTCAGCAACCAGAACGGGATCACCGCTTGGAGCCTGGTGAAGCATAAAGTGAATGACGGTCGGGTGTAGTACTACGGCCAGAGCCTTTGCTTAGAAAGGGCGCATTGTCGGATGGTGAAAAAGTCGAGTGGGCTGGTTCGTGGTGGTTGTCCGAAGGGGCCGAATGCAAATTGTGCTTGGAGTCCGCGTGAAAGGGGCGGGACTGATTTTTAGGGTATCGGGACTGCTTGGGTCGAGGTGCCTTAGGTTTGCGAGTGATGTCTAACTATGGAGCGAGCTTCGGGACGAGACCGCGAAAGAGTATCTGACTAATGAAGAGGCTAGTTGCATAATTCGTGGAGGGTAGAGTCGTTAAGGTTGGAAGCAGTGTTGAGGATGAGCTCTCAAAGGAGGAGCTAACAGAGGAGCGAAGAATTGAAAAGAGCTTTAGTGAGCCAATTAATAGAATGGAACGTAGCAAAGCAGGCCTTGCGGAAGACTTGGCTAATAAGAAAGGCCAGGTGCTTGGTTTCCAAGGGCGGTGGGGCTCAGCTGATAATTTCTCGCAAAGAGCGTTCACGACCGTGTCCAGGATGTCCACTTGAGAGGCAGCATGAAGACCGAGGCGAAGAAAGCGGTCGTTATCTCTAAGGACTGTAGAAGGGATCGAAACCCTGAGTGGGATGAAGAGGACGGTGCGGAAAACCATCAGACTACTGCTGTAAGGAATTCTGAACATGGGTAAGTTTGAAAATTCTTCGGATTGGCGGTTCCATCACCTGTAAGTCAGAAGGTTACCCGACCAGGACGTAGTGGTGGCGAGTCCTAATGAGTTCCAATGCACGGCCTTTCCCTAGGAGCAGACCGCCGCTGTGGAAGAGGGATCGTATACAGGGTTGTAGATTGTCCGAGAACCACTTGTTGGCGAGGAAGGTGGTCGCGTAGACCGAAACCGAAGCTAGTGGAGACACCACGGTTTTTTACCAAGTCGTTTGTTGTAGACGAAGGTTTGTAGAGAAAGCAAGCAGGAATGATGTCTTCGACCGTCTTCAGAAGATCTGGAAAAGGGATTTCAGATGGATCAAAATCGTCGTTGAAAGACGTAGCAAAATGAGCATGTCAGGAATCTTTAAAGAGTTCGCGACGGAAGCTGGAAGGTCATCAGGAGCAACGTCAAGAGTCATTCTCGTTGGGAATTGTGACCGGTCGTTCAAGAGGCGGCATTAGTGGAAAGCTGATGGTCCAGTTGGATAGGAGGCGCCATGACCAATATAGTCTGCTGTGAAGGGCAAGGGATGTCGAGAGACGGCCATTGTTGTTTGGCAGGTTGATGGAAGCAGCAGCCACCCAATCTTACGATATATTGGGTGGGAGGTGGATGGCCAGGTGAAGCCTAACACTTGTAGCTGAAGGACTGTCCATAAGCATATGAACCTTCTCCTTGGACAGTAGTTCTTCCAACGGGTTGATGCTGACAAGACGGGGATGAACTAGACGACTAGCAAGAGGACCGGGATGAGAAGTCAAGAGGGACGTCAGGAGACGGCCTGAACGTTTCTCGTATTGCGTCTGGACTTGACTTGAGCGTAGTTTTACTCAGCCTTGAACAGGTCAGACTGAAGCTACCGAGGATCAGGTGACGGGGGTCGAGTTTGCCCACATGGTACAGGAGACGTAGTGGTCGTTTCAATTGTCGCTCCTTCAGTCGCGGAGGGACCGCAGGGAGAAGGGCATTGAAGGGGGGGGGGGGTTCTTACCGATAATGGACAGACAATCCAGGAAAGGGTGGTGAAAGAATGTTCATTACATTGTCAGATGAAGGGACGGCGTGTGACCACCCAGGTCAGAACCTCCCTTGGCGTGCCGTTGGTGTAGACAGAACGGACCATGGTAGCTCTGACCACAGTATTTTAACTTTGACTCAGGAGCAAAGAACAGGTCTTCGGGATGACCCTGGCTGAAATGAAGAATCTCACATTTCCCGGTTGTGATGGACGGATGGCAGACGGCCCCAGAAGATGGGCGCCGTGGGGCCAACCGTGTCGCGCTGGTGACCCCAAACGGCCTTCACGAACAACTTCCGAGTTCAATGGCTAATAGCTTGTTTTTGCCTCTTCTTACTAGGTCTCACAGGATGCTTACAAAAAAAGGCTGGTAGCCTTGAGAAGAGTGGACTGTATCCTCCACTGACGACTGACAAGAGGAAAGGATCCTTGGTGACTTTCCTCCAGGCTGCCATGTGGCCCCTCCTGTGGCTGTGTCAGTGGCTGTGTCAGTATCCTCCACTGACGACTGACAAGAGGAAAGGATCCTTGGTGACTTGCTGCCATGTGGCCCCTCCTCCTCCCAACCAATCGGTGAAGGGGTAAAGGCTCCCTATGAATCCAGTCAGGGTTTTAAAGGAGCCTTCCCTTCTGCAGTCTCCTGAACGAGAAATTTCCTCACTTAGCGTTGTGGGTTCCTCAACCTGAAATGATCTGGACGTTCCTTTTTCATAGGACACATGAATGGCTTTGCCTCCTTGGGTCTACTTGTAGTTCCCCACTTGCGATGGTTCCATGGGTGCACTAGAGGTACCCTTTCGAAAGGGTCCCCTCATATAAGATGTTGAAAAGCAGTTTAGCATTTGGCTGTTGCAGTGCTTAGCCATTTCCTCCAGTTTAGATGCGAACTCCAATAGCTTTACCCTAGTAGCTTTGATGACCCAAGGGTTGGCAAAAGGTGTGCCGAGTTCCCGAGTGTCTTTGATGACTCCCCGGACAACTCCAGAAACATGTCTCAATGATGAAGGACTGAATTAAAATAAAAAGACCCCAAGCCCCAACTAATGGCTTGATGCCTTCTTTTGAGTTGTACGCAGTTGAGAATAATCTCGTCATTAAGAGATTCAGCAGGTTCTGCCACAAACTTTTAATATCAAGCAGACGTTTCTGCTCTTTCGCTTGCTGAAACCGTATTCGTTTCGCCCTTGACAAATAAACTTCCAAGTAAACCAGTTCTGCATGGGAATTAGCGCAAAGCGACATTACACGGCACTTGTCTCACTAGTCTCTAGTTCAATTCCATCTTGGCTTGTCTGTGACAATCTCGGGTGTCTTAAACGTCTTATATTTCCTTGTTCTTGCAACAGTGCCAACACCATGTTTAAAAACGAATGCTGTTTTTGCTGCTTCATGCAGTGTAAAGGGGCACCCACTGAGGAGGGTCCCCCCCCCCCTCCATCAATGCTCGGCAGAGACTCAAAAATTCTATAAAAAACTTGAGATTGAGGCGAATCAGAAGTCTATGGTCCTTAAATTAGCGTAAATAGAGACTGGAGGTTCAGTGGAATTGATCTCCAACACAGGTTTCTTTCTACAAAAAAGTTTTGGCAAGTAGTGGTAGGTCATGCCTACAATCTATCCCATTTTAATTTATAAAAGTATCCATACCCGTCCAACACCGACACAGAAGAACATTCCCAATCATCGCAGGCCGGGTGTCGCACTGGGATTACGCATGGTGTGTCTGCAATAGCCCCCATGATCTGGAGACCACTGGTTGGCAAAGAGGGCCTGACCTAGTTCAACCCACTCCGTAAAGCGTGCGTCTTTGGCGTATAGCATACAAAATATTCCCAAACTGATGTTGGTTTGACGTAAATCTTAGGCAGTTGGAATGTGCAGGCCATGGCAGTAGCGATGACGGCAATTACGACATCGGTATAGCTTGCCGTACTGCATCAAGGTCAACAAAACCATGCCTTGAGATTGAAGGATGACCTGTCCCGTCTTGACACTGCAATTAGTTGGTTTCAGACCTCGGGCCGTTACTGCTGATGCTGGCTTTTTTGTTACACTACAAAACACATGTAAATCCACGTTGCGAAACAAAATGTTCAGATTCAGTTTCACCCTTACTTCCAACTAATTTTTCTGATTTGATTCTAAAAGCATTAATGAGAGGAAAAATAACAGATGGCATGTGGAGCCCGCCCCACCCCCACCCCCAGGAGGGGGGGGGGGGTATTGGATGGAGTAATAGGGCACTCGTCACTATGAACCAACATCGAATCATGAAAACTACCTTCTTGAAACATTTTGGGAAACTGCTCACTAACCTTACAAACATGAAAAGAAAAATTTATCTAATTAATGTCTGACTGCGGAGTACGTCACCCACTACATTCCTAAATTTAATCCCCCCCCCCCCCTCCAAAAGACTTAACGTAGGGTACCATTTTAAACGTTTAACCAGCGGAACACTAAAGGAAAACTTAGGCAAATTAACGATTTGCGCTAAAGCTTTACAAACTGAATTTGGGACAAGTTCGGTAAGATTCTGCTGTTTCATGGATTTCCTTAAGAGATTGGTTAAGGCGATCATATAGTCATTACGCTGTATGAAATCGACACTAACATAGCCGGACTAATTTCCTTCTCGAAAGAATTATAGTCCCAATTTTGTAATTGATAGGGTATTTATGGAGAAAACTGCGGAGCAGATTTTAAATTTATATTGTAACTGATGGGAGTGAAGTAACTTGTACGACACTAATTAAAATAATCTGATATCGGCTATTTACCGGTCAGATTGCACAGCGGGAAACAACACCTGAAACATCGAAATGCATTGGTCAACCATTGGTAGACTTGTTAAACTCGGGCCAATGATTTGGAAAAGTCTTTAGTAGTAGCAAATCCACGGAGCCTAAACATCCCTAGCTAAAACTGACTACTACTTTTGCCGCCAACTACAATTAGTCAGGTCTGAACACGAACTGTAATAGTTCTTGCCAATTCCGATCAATCATCTGCGAATTCAGTGCATCCTCAGCCTCTTTCGACACCCGTTCATTCATCCCTTGTTCTTGGCTGCTGCTTAATAGCACTTCGCCAGTCTTTATAAAATAGGTAACTTCTTCCTGACACGTCAAAAACACATAACTTTTGCATAGATTGGTGCAGAAATTGCAAGGGCAGTAACAATGGCATTTCGGCTGGCGGTAACCAGTGTTAAGCGGCTTCCCGTATAAAGGTTACTACATGCGTGTCTTACTAGTATGCATTCCGGAACAGAAGAGGCGCGAATAAGCGGGAAATATGGTAGGCAAGCCTTGCGGCTGAAGTTGCAACTTTAACGGGAACAAGAGTAGTTGGACTGCTTACAGTTGATTGGTTGTTTCGGACAAACTGTGATGAAGCTCGACGTTTTTAGCTAACAAAAGGTAAGTATTTCAGGAGAGAAGTAAAAATTAAAACTTTCAGTTTACCATTGTTTTAACTGTTTCAAGTTACCTGATGACAGATGGTAAATTTAGTAAAAATCGATATGAGCACGAGCTCTTTTTCTGGACGCTTTTCATCCTGAATGCAAAGGGTAAGCCGAACCTCCATGACGTTTGAAGTCGTACTCATAATCTGGTCACCTTGTGAAGCTGCTTTAATAAAATGTCATCAGTGTCGTTAACACAATAAGTAACTCCATCAGTGAGTTTTCACACCATTAAGCTAAACGTGCACTTTTAAGCGTACCTAATTTACTTACCACAAAACCACAAGTGTAACAAATACAATTGGATGAATGGAGCACTAATCTACGATGCTAAGGAGATAATAAAGGCAAACAGTAGACGCAAGGGAAGTTTCTTTAGTTGTAGACTAGTGGTTAACAGCAGAACTAATTCTGCTATTTGAGCTTTTTTTTTAGCATAATTTGGAACCTATTTGGTTGTCCCGTAATTTGCCTTAGCAGCAGGGTGTACAATTTTAAATTATTTGCTTTGAGTTGGTTTTGAGTCAGGTATGCAGGTAACTATAGTTGTAACTTTTGAGTGACACTAAAACAGGAGATATTAAATGGGTTACCATTAATTTTCAACCTTACACTTTTTAAAGACTTAACTGCATTGAAATGTAGCACTTTATGTTTTAGTATTGCCAGTGTGTGTGTTTTAAGAAGGAAGTATATTAAATTCTTTTTATGCTTACAGCCATCAAAATGGTGTATTAAAAAAAAAAACAGTAAAAAAAAAGTGGAAAAAATACATAGAATCTGAGCTTTTGCTTTTTTTTTTAATTAAAGAACAGTTTAAACATGGTCTGAAACATGTGTTGTAAACTTTAATGTGAGGGGTGCTATTCACAAATAACCTTGCTCGGCCAAGCCGAAATAGCATAATTAATGTTTTGCAGTAAACTCACTAAAAATCTTTGGAATGAAAAGTAGGTACTTCAAAGTTGTTTGTTGACTAAGTTTAGTTAAATTAGAAAGCTAATAAGAGTTTATTTTTATATTGTTAAGTTTTTGTTAGAATTAGAGCAGTATTAGTCCAGTTGCCAAATGCTGATATTTGGCCACCTTAAAAAACTGTCTGCACAAAATGTTTTTGGGTAAAGATGTTCTACAATATGTCCCTACTCCAAAACATAATGCCACCTTGGCACCCTTAGGAAATTCAAGATGGCGTCCAAAATGACGACAAAACAGTTTTTTGCTTCAATCGCCTAAACCGTTCATCCGATTGAAAATTAACCGGTTACCGAATATTTTTAGAATAAAATTTCCTTCTAAAAAGGTTCTATTCATATTTTTGGTCAAATTAATCCTTCTTGCCGAAATTCGTTATTTAAGTTATTTGGCCGTTAACGCATGTTACATATACAATTCGTGACTTTAAACTGTTGCACCACCCATTCTAATTCGAATAAATGGACATGATTAGGCTTAGATTAAAGATGAAGATGTATATTTTCCAACAAGGGTAATGAAAACTATTTATATTAATTGAGAGCCAAGCTACGACAGTTTGCCTATGTTGTAGCATTGTGCTTTTCGTCCTATTTTACCACAAGTTTCATCTTTAAACTGCTGCACCACCCGTTATAATTCGGATAAATTGACGTGATTAGGCTCAGACGAATTCCAATAAGGGTTATTAAAATGATGTATATCAATTAGGAGCTAAGTTATGAGAGTTTTTTACAGTTTAACTGTCGTAGCTTAGCTTCTATAGCTTTAATTGCCGTTGTTAGAAAATACACATCTTCGTCTTTCATCTAAGTTTAATCACGTCCATTTATGTGAATTAGAACGGGTGGTGCAGCAGTTCAAAGATGGAACTTGTGATTAAATAGAGCGAAAAGCGCAGTGCTACAATGCATGTAAACTGCCGTAGCTTAGCTCCACATTAATATAAATCGATTTAATTACCCTTGTTGAAAACTATACATCTTCATCTTTCATGTAAGCTTAATAACGTCCATTTATCCAACTTAGAACGGGTACTGCAGCTGTTTAAAGATGAAACTTGTAGTAAATTAGAGCGAAAAGCACAGCAGTACAACGTGGGTAACCTACCGTAGTTTAGTTCCTAATTAATGTAAATTGTTTCAATTACCCTTGTTGGAAAATACACATCTTAATCTTTCATTTAAGCACGTCCATTTATCCAAATTAGAACGGGCACTGCAGCTGTTTAAAGTCAGGAATTGTATAATATTATGTAATATGCGTTAACGGCCCAAAAACTTAAATAACGAATATTGTCAAGAACGATTAGTTTTACCAAAAATATGAATAGAACCTTTTTTGAAGAAAATTTTATTCTAAACATAATTCGTAACAGATTAATTTTTAATCGGATGAAAGGTTTAGACGCTAGAAGCAAAAAAAATCGTTCTTTGGCTCAACTTTTGGACGCAATCTTGAATTCCCCAAGAATGCCAAGGTGACATTATGTTATGGAGTACGGACATATTGTAGACCATCTCTGCGCAAAAATATTTTGTGAAACTTGTAAACAATGGTCGTCAATGTCTGGTAGTGTTGCGAAGTTGAAAAAAGCGATGGACAGACTGACGGACAAAGTCGCTGCAATAGTCTTCTCAGCCAGTACGGCTGTACAGAAGACTAAAACCTAACCCAAACTTGAAAACCCAAAACCGATCCATCCCAATAGAACAGATCCTGTTCCATTATTTCATGCTCGTAGCAAGCCATTCCCACAAATAATATTGTTTAGGAAAAAAAAAACTGCAATCCTCTGGTGTTGGAATGAAATCTTCCGAAACAAATTTTTCCACAGCATAATTAATCAGTTAACTCAGGACCCAGAAGTGACGTCAACTATAAACAACCTAGTCACTTTAAATGTAGCCTACTTCCATTAAACATTTTATGGTGTTATTTATATATATGGCTCAATTCTTTTTTTTTTTTGTTAAATTTTGTAATACCCCCCCCCCCCCCCCCCCCAAGGTGACAAACCTTTAAGTATGCCCTAATATAACTGGATTTAAACTTGCATTTTGAACGCTAATTGTGTTGTATACGTTATCAGATATAAGCGGGAACATAGACCACCTCAAGACTATGCATGGTTTTAACAGACTTTTAAAAGTGTTTCGTAACTCCCAATGAATCGTTTCATGTACCAAAAATCCTACAATCAAGCCTGGCCCGATTCCAACATTCCACAGTTGGGAACATGAGCTTAGGTCAATATTGCTGCACGTAAAATATCCTAGGAATTATGTAGCAAAATTGTCCCTCAGCTATTCGAAGTGACCTAAGCAGAAAAACACTAATCCAAATACTGTTTTCCCCAATGAGCTTACCAACCATTTTTAAAACATTTAACTATTGATATCCAAGTTGGCATTTTGCGCTGTTAAGCACTACAAAACATTAAAAGCTGAGAACAAAATTCCAAAAGGATGCTCCCTCAGTATGGTCATTTGCCATAGTAGGTTCATATTTCCACTTAATGTCAAACATGTGTGCACTAACGGCAACTTCATAAACAATTTTTTTTAACTCCATCTGTTAAGCATTTTACTTTGACACCAAACTTACTCATAATACGACACACAACGACAACAACACCCAGAGCAAAAATTCTCGTCGGGCCACAAATGCCAACCAACTATACAATATCGCATTACCACTTGTTTGGAACATTTTTTACATCCCCCACGCAACACAGCAGACAAAGTGATAATGACTGTAGAAAATAAATAATTTATGAAACAGATGGTGTTGAGTAGGCGTGAAGCAGAGGAGTGGCTTTAGCTCAACAGCTTGAGAAGTGTGTCTGCACTTATCTGATAAAAAGGCCGTTTAACAAGCGAGGTATAATTTCATGTACAGAAATTTGTAAATTGTTACTAAAGCGATACCCCAAACTGTAGTAAAACAAGTGACTGATAAAAGGCTTCATATAATAGAGAATGCACTAGACCGGAGCAAAATTAAATAACTGAAAATGCCACCTTGCAATATACTAGTACTTTTATACACAACTGCAGATGGATTACAGAGTTGTTACTCTCCCCCCTCCCCATGTTCTCTTGCTCTCAATAATGGTTATATCGTGAAATTCACTGACTTCATCTATTGTTTTTATCTATAGACAATTTATGAGTGCATCGATATTTGGTCGTTGCACTGCTGGTATATTGCTGCTACAGACTCGCACCTCTAGCTACACTGCGCATTAGACAATTAGAAGATTAATTTCTAGCTAGAACTATTTTACCTTTCGTGTTTACCAATATTTTTTACCATAACATTATTCATCGAAGTGAAGGCGTGCATCAAAATCTCCCTATCGGAGCCTACAGCGTATTTACTCGGGATGAATTGGACACCCATTGATGCAGTTGCCGGCAAACCCTAAATATTACTGAGTTGAACACGCAAGACTTGCCTGGGTTAACAACACGGGTGAAACTAAGAGCAATTGGATAAATAAAGACATAAATCGCTGTTAAAGGAAAATAGGAAATAAGCTATCAGCGCTGATGGCTTATTTCCCATTTTCCTTTATAAGTAGAACAGTTAAAGTTCACAGAAAAAAATAGCACTTAAAAACTTCTCGCACCCAAATAATATGACAAACCCTAAACCTGTGTTGTACGTGAACGTTAAATATCTAGAAGCAAAAATGCATGAGATGAAGAACCCTTACACTTGTACCATAACGGGGTGCTTCAAGAAATCTGTGCTAGGTCACTAACCTTCTACAGATTTACGACAATCTAACCCACTGCGAACTAACCACTACAAACAGCAAACAAAACCATTTATTTGTTAATGTCTAAAATGTTAAAATGACCTTCCTTTCAACTGAATTATGCTTTTAATACTAGGGAATTATGATACTCGAAAAATTCGAACTGAGCAGAGGAGGCAACTTGTACTCAGCTCGTTGCTTGAGCCAAAATACCAGTATTACCTGGTTGATGTTGGTTTCTGTTGCTTTCTGAAAATACCCATTACCTAATTTTTAGCATTCTCCTCCCCAATGTTATTTGACTTGGAGAGAATTTTGAAGAGATCTATCCACGTCGCTACCCACTGCGTGTCTTACTGTGCAGCCTCCTTCACATATATACTCAGACGGAGCAGAGCGGTCCATCTTTTCTATCCTCCAAGTGCCCAGATGGCGACAAGAGGGCAGGAGAGTAGGACGAAGGTAATGTATATTTCAGAAGGCAACAGAAACCAAAATCAACCAGATAATACTGGTATTTTGGAGTTTCTGGTTGCCAGTGAATATATGCATTACCTATTTATTAGCATTCCACAGACTTTGTCAAAGGCTGCGGGCGCCATCATGACCAAGACCCCTAGGGTAGCGAGCTGGTACCCCAGAAGCTAAACTTCGCACAAGAAAGAGATAGACCAGTAGATCACAAGACTTTATTGTGCTAAGGGGATTTACAACATGTGTTGGGGAGCAATAAAAGGCCCAATACGATACAATCCATCGGCATGATGGGACATGTTGCGCAAGTAATGGGAGGTGAAGACAGATGGACTACGCCAGAGGCGGCTTCCATGATCTCGGAAATTGAGACATTGCTGCGATGTACCCAGGATGCAGATTGCGCGTAGCTCGTGCGCGGTGACACGGATATTTTGTTCAGCGCAGTCAATATTGTGTGTGTCGTATGCTTGAACGATGACAGTCTTGATCCATGTGGCTATCATCCGTGTTGAAGTCTCTCCAGACTTGGAGGTGAAGGGTAAGAACAACTGCATGCGGCCACACCTAAATGGTTTGGAAGCTTTGAGGTAAAATCGGAGAGCCCAGACAGGGCATAATGCACGATTCAGGTCGTCGCCCGAAATCTTGAGAGTGCGGGAATAATGAGGGGTTTTGGACGTTGATTGGGTCTTAAGAGTCTTCGCCCAGAATGTTCCCCGTGGGGGGGGGGGGGGGGTTACGCCGGAATAATAGTCCAGGAAGACACAATCTGAGCAGTGGCAGAAAGCGCCTGGAGCTCACTGCAACGAAGACACGCAGCCAGGGCGACTAAGAATACTGTCTTGCAAGTGAGATGACTGAGCTGGCAGTGGGGTAATGGTTCGTAGGAGGACGAAAGATGCGCCGTAAGGACGATGAAAAGGTCCCGTCAGGGAATTGCTTGCGTAGGCGAGGGTGATCAATCAATAATGAACGAATCAGGGATGAGATGCGAAAATCGTCAAGAAGGCCAAAGTTCGCAGCTACCTTGAAGATCGTGTTGAGGGCAGAATGGAGACTAGGATGGTAGAACCTCGGCGACCATCCTAGAACAGGAACGTTAGCAATTGGAGGTTAGGAACAGAGGGGTTGACTGGATCAACCTGTTGAGACACCAAAGCCATCGTTGCCAGTGGCTATCGTAGATTTTGGTAGTGGACGCACAAACGGCCCGGGGGCAATGCGAAGGGCCTGGTCTGTAAAAATGCCTGTCGCTTCGAGGAGTCAGACGATACAATAGCCACTCATGTAGCCGGAGGGATTGAGGGTTGCGGTGGCAAACCGTCCCGTTCTTCTGCATTAAGAGGTGCGAGAGGAACAGGTTTTGGCGAGGTAGGTCTATGAGTAGATCGAGTAAAGCCAGGAACCAAGGCCATGCTGGCCAGTCCGGGGCGGCCAGTATGAAGATCCCGTTGGTTGTTGCAATTTTGCGGAGGACGAAGGGAAGAAGCTTCGGCGGGGGGAAGGCGTAAGCAAGGAGATGGTTCCAATTTAGAGTCAGGGCATCGACGGCCCAAGCGCGGGGTTCCGGAAGCGGGCTGACGAAAAGGGGAAGTCTGGTATTGAGCCTAGTGGCAAACAGGTCGACCATAGGAAGTCCCCACAGTTGAAACAACGTGTGGCATACGGAGGAGTGCAGGGTCCATTCTCTCGTTAGTGGAGCACAACGGCAGAGAGAATCGGTAATGACATTCTGGTTCCCCGGAATGTGCAACGGGAGGAGGCAGACCCGTAGGCTTGAAGCAAAGGCGGAAAATGTCCGACGTGAGGAGGTGAAGGAAACGGGGGCACGGGCCCCCCCCCCCCCCCCTTCCAAAGGTATGCAAGGGCAGTGTGTTGTCGAGGTGGACTTGTACGACACGGTTCGTGAATATTTGACGGAAGCGAGTGAGTCCCAGGAGGACTGCTCGAAGTTCTAATACATTGCTGTGGTTGGAAAGAGTGGGTTCCCATGTTCCAGATGTGGTCACGTTGTTGATGTGGTCCCCCCAACCGGTTAAGGAGGCGTCCGTAAAAAGATGAAGGTCCGGAATAGGCTCAAGGAGCGGAACCGTCATTGAGAGCTTGAGAACATCCATCCACCAGTTTAGGGTTGCGAAGGGGAATGACTAAACGAGTGGCTGGGGTGGAAGGAGAAGGGTTCCCCCATTCGCTTAATCGGAAATAATGGAGCGGTCGAGCCATCCAACAAACGTATGGAACGAGATCCGCAAGGGAATTCCCGGTCAAGGAATTGAGGTCTCTGAAAGTGTACTGCTATAGATGGAGGAATGACCGAGCTGATTCGAGAAGGCGACGGCTGGCCCATGATGTGTTCCGGGGACGGCATGACTGTCCGTTGGGGAAGGTCGAAGAATACCCTGAGGAACGTGAAGACCTGTGATGGTTGAAAACGAGATTTGGGAACGTTGATGCCAAATCCAAGGTGATGCAAAAGAGACGACGGTGGTTAAGTTGTCGAGGAGGAGAGGCCGTTCATTGTGAGGGAGTATCCATTCGTCAAGGAATGTGTAACTGCGAATACCTTGCTGATGACGGTGGGCGATGACAGGATGAAGAAACGAGAGTGAAAATTCAAAGAGCGGCATATAACCCGAAGGTAACTCGTAAACGTTGCCGGCGAAAAGTAAAAGGAAACAATGCTGGACAGAGGGATGTAGCGGAATGTGTAGATACACGTCCGCCGAGATCTAAAAAAAATCGTCCAGTAGGAAGGGAGCAGGGAATGTAGAATGGAATCGGCTGTCACCATCTGGAAATGCGGGTTGTTGATGTACTGGTTGAGAGGACGAAGGTTGAAGATAAGACGGGATCCCCGTTTTTCTTGGGGCAAGGAAAAATGCTGTAAAAGCTAGGTTGGACCAGACTGGGAACAACCGATTGCTTCCTTGTGTAGAAGGGCAGAAATTTCAGCGGAAAGCGGGGCGGAGTTTCCATGTCCCAAGGCGGGTAGTGGAGAGGAGCGGAGAAACTGGACGGAAGCCCTTGCGGATAAGAGAGGACGACGGCGTCGGAGGTGATGGAACGCCAAGCCGCTGTATAAAATCGAAGACGACCCCCACAGGTTGGGAGGGGGCAAGGGAATGTCAATTGCGCGGGGAAATTTGAAGGTGTCGCCAATCTGCAGTAGCGGAACAGCCAAGGGACCTCCCATGCCCATGTCCCGAGTTTTTGGAACGAAAGGGCGACTGTGGCTGTGGAAGGGATGACAGGAAAATCACTAACCTTGGAAGGCCATTCTTTTGCAGAAGGATCTTTCCGAGTATCGGATGCGAACGGGAACGACAAGCATGTCGAGGACGGAGAGGCTTGGGTTTTCGAGATATGTCGAGATGCGCACCACTTTGGGGATTAAACCTCGACAGACAGTCTCCGACTCATGGATAGGCTGGCTCCGTAATATATGTCGAGTGGAATCGTGGAGGTTAGGAGCGGTGTAAAGGGCAATTTCCCGGAGGAGCAAGGTAGAATTGAACAAAGCACGGGTGAACCGATTGGTGAAATGGTAGGTCGCGAAGCATGTTTTGAGAAAGACTTCATTGATTAGGAACCTAACTGACGGTGCGTCCGCAGGTGGAGAGTCCGCGGAAAGATGTTCACAGAGCGTTCGCTGCAGTGTTTAAGATATCCGCCTGGAAGGCGGCATGAAGTCCTAGGTGTTCATTATCCTGGAGGACAAAGACCAGAACGACTGCATGTCACGGGAGGAACAAAGAAGAGCCAAAATCTATCTTTACTTCCGCAGTGAGGAACTCCGACTGCGGCTATGTGTCAATATTACGAGGGTTGGCGGTACCGCCGCCGACAGGGAGGAAGAGGTTTTCACGACCCGGTCGCGGAGGCGGAGAGTCTTTGCCCAGTTCTTGAGGCTTTCCATTTCCTAGGAGGATGCCTCCGGTATGCAGGAGAGTAGTCAGGAGCGTAGTGGATTGTCCGAGAACTGGAGGTTGCAGAGGAAGTTCTTGTAGACCAAAGCCATACCCTGTAGAGAGCCAGCGGTTTTTGCAAGGTGCATCCGAAGCAGAATCAGGTTTGCAGATAAAACAATATGGACATTGCTTTCCACTGCTTTAAGTAGGTCGGAAAGCGGAATCTTTAAGGGATCAGGACCACCAGGAAACGGAGGATTATCTTGTGCAGGAAGGTCGCGTCGTAGGAATGACAATACGTGTCATCATTACCAGTATACTCAGAGGGTGAGCCCTCCGGTTCTGCAAGAGAAGGAGGCGAAGCAGAAGCTGGAAGCGGAACGGGATTCGGGCGACAGGATGGCCCGGAATCGGTGGTGGAAAGACGGGGTCGTTTAGGCAGGGTAGCCACCCAAGCCGCTTTCTTCTTTTGAAGGTGGAAAAAGCCGAAGGGCACGGACCTGAGACTTAAAAAGCGGTTCCTCCGATCTGCTTGCAACGGAACGTGAGGCAACGGAGGGCCAAGAGGAAATTGAGGAAATATCTAAAGGACTGAGGAGAGAAGAAGCCACCGTCTTGGCAGTTGCCTTCCGAGCTTTGACCTGAAGCTTCAGGAGGGAGTATCTTTCCTTAGCTCAGCATAGTTCTTCATTAAGGGAACGCAAGTCCCGGCTGGCGGAGGACTGTCCGCACAGAGTGGGAGAGGGCGAAACGGTGTTGACCGGAGGAATAACCAGAACGGGAGTGTCGGAGAGGAATGGATTACCCAGAGGAACGGTGGGCTCCAAAGAGTCTTGGCCTGAAGTGAGTTTAAAAACTTCAACCCCCGGATCGGTGGGATTCAGTGGAACAGGAGAGGGCGCTGGGCGGACCAGCTGTCCCTTAGGCATTCCCTTAGCACACAGCATTCCACTGGAGGCGGAACGCAAACCGTCGGAACGTCGAATAGTCAAACAGCAAAACGTCATCGAGAGGTGTGGAGAAGAAAAGATGGACCACTCTGCGCCATCTGAGTATATATACGAAGGAGGCTGCGCAGTAAGATGAGCAGTGGGTAGCGAAAGCAGATGGATCTCTTCAAAATTCTCTCTAAGTCATATAGCATTGGAAAAGAAGAATGCTAAAAATTAGGTAATGATATCTTCAACGGCAACCAGAAAAATCTAATCGAATGAAAATTCAATAACTAATTTTTGGCAGATTTTGATTCTTCCAATATACCAAATTCAACGTTTTTACGAGAGCTTTCAAGTGGTGCACATTTTAAGCCATTGGCTCAACCATTTTTAAGTTGTATCTTTTAAACTGAAAAATATTTGTACACATCAACCCACAAAGTCAAGCAGGATTTTAGTTGTTTCAACAAATTAATAAGAAATTTGAGAACAAGCTATGTTGACACTTGAACTCGGCTCGATGCTTCTGTTGGTAACACGACTCGGCTCTCAACTCTTAAAATTATTCTACTCGCATGTGTACCCTATTTAAAACCCATAGATGAAATCACTGGTCCGAAGTGCCTACATGCCATTGGGTGGGGACCGTCTAGGAAGTTGTGAACAGCTAACTAAAGCACGAGGTCATGTTGTCAACGAAAAGTTGTGTAAAATACTTTAGTAACTTTGAAACTAATGAAAATCACCTTTAAATGGTAAAACTCTTTATCATGCTCCCTTTCAAAATAAAGACATTCTTCATATCTTGCGTAATTTCGACAGTAGTAGGAGTGAAGTAACTAGAGGACTTGTGTTACTTGATTGAGCCTACGAACATTTGCAAGATATAGCGAGTTTATTTTAAGTGAGCGTGATGAGCATTTTACCCGTTCAAGCGAGTTTTTAGTAAGCCAGTTTACTAAAAAGTAAGAATTACTCGGATTGGGAATAGGTTGGTGTGTAATTTATTGGACTGTAAAGTTTTTTTTTTTTTCTCCTGCTAACAGAAAATGATTAACAATTAAACAGGGTTCGTACGTACCAGATAAAACCAATTCAAGGCTCTTTTAAAGCCTTTCGAGCCAATTTCAAGGCTATTTAGACAGTCAATTAACGAAATTACCTTTTATATTCCAGCATTTACTTAACATTTGCAGTAGGGAGTAAACCATCGTAAACAAATGTGAACAATTATTTTAATTGCTGACAGGCTCCTCATTACTTTGGTATTATAAATGCAAAAAAGTCACAATACTTTTACCAAAATTGTTTAGTTTAACTGGACATTTTGGTTGAGTTAACAATTATGTTCTCTATGTCACCAGTGGACAAAGCAACAGGAGAAATACATCAAATAACATGGAGCAGCACTGGCACAGCTGCCCAAATATTCCCTGCACTGCATGGCACTTCTTTCGGTCTTCAGTTTAATTTAAGGTAGCATCATTCACATTAGAAATGGATTCTGCTGATGAACTATTTGTATTTGTTTAATGTTATACCAAATTGTAAATTGACATTCACAAAATTCAAGCTCATTACAAAGCGACGACAACAAAATTCAAATTTTCAAGGTTTGCCCAACCCTTAATTTTCGGGGTTTAAATATAAGGCTTTAATGAATTCAAGGCCATGCACAAACCCCGATTAAAGCAATATTTTGTTTACGAATCTACTTGACGCACAAGCGCAGTTCTACAGGATGTCGCCGACGACACTTAGCAACAGTTGGCACAAATTGCATTGCTCAGAGAAAACATCCTTATCAGTTCACAAATACTTTTTTTTATTATTATTTGTTTAATGAGCGAGTGTGGGTGGTTTATCAGTATTGGGACCAGGTCAATGACTCAATGCCAACAAACTGATTGCATTCTTAATAGTTTTAGTCTGGAACAATTCACAAACATGTATCCCAGGAAAACACTCCATTGTGCACAGGCGGAGACTGCAAAAATAGGTACTATGGGAATCGGAATGAATCAAACTATAAGAAAAATAAACTTAAAAAACAATGCCAACATAACTGACAGCGACTTTGCTATATTTCAGTACTGCAAGCATTTGTGTACTGCATAGTATAAATTCCTTTTCCTTGGGTCGTGAGGCGGTAAGGGATCCCCCACCGAAATTTCTGCGCATTCCTTTCCCGTCAGAGCAGTTAAGTCCAATGCCTGGTAAAACAACAGCTGAGATCGGGGCAGGTGGTGAGTAGGGGCCTTCACAGCATCGAAATTGGCAAACGTTGTATGGGGAGGGCATGCCGCATTAACAGGCGCCTTGAAAAACGTCCTGGGAGAAAAGAAAAATAGAATCTCCATAAACGTCCTCATCACCAGAACAAGTCTTCCGACCCATAGTCAACAGAACCCACACAACGCACCTCTTGAGGAGGAGGTGGGGAGCAAACACAGTTAACAGCTGCAAAAAATTCTTTAATAGCCGTAGTCCCTACAGAGCATAGCAGCAAACTAGACACCCGGCGCAAAAAGCTAAGTGACAGCGTGGGAGATCGAAGAACTGCGTCCCTAATTAAGAGGCGAGCCAGATACAGTCCTAAGAGGAAATGTGGCAATGTGACGACACGGCGAAGGCACAACATGGTGAAGCATCAACGCGTTGAAGCAGCGAAGCACTAACATAGCGAGGAACAGACGATCTACTGTGTACAATATCGGAGTGGTGCACGGTGGTATCACAACCCTCAGCATCCCCACTGCATAATGGGATTTTTAGACACCCATACCCACCAGAATCAACAGAGGGAAGGGCAGCATTGGACCCACAACGCACACAATCTACACGGATACGGCGGTCAGGCGATCTCACTGTTTGGCGAACAGACAATCCAGGTTCACTGCCCAAAACATCAGACTGGATCACCAGTGATCATGGATGGACGTAGTGCGGACTGAGACCCTTGGGGATTGAATTCTTCAGCATTTGTGACAGTCTCAGCCAGCAACACATGCCTGTTGCGGGTTTCGCCACTGGGGTGAACTACGCCAACATCAAAAGTGTGACCCCCTGGTGATCGCCACTAAAGTAAGCTCCCTCCAGGCACACTTGGGTGGCGATGGCTAGAAGACGAAGCACTAGTGTTCGCCACAGCTGACTCCGACACCTTGGCCTGTTGCACTTCCTCACTCACAGCACCAAAAAGTTCAGCGACATTCTCCGCAACCCTTGGCCACTGACGTCACCAATGGAATCCATTACAAATTGGCCACAACCGACAACGACCGGAGGTGTTTTAATATAACTGTTTTCTTTTCGGAGCCTTCATCATTAATTAAGAGTACATTCGCAGACAATGATGACTTGACGTTCTTAGAGAGGGATCTGGGCGAATTCTTGGTAGTCTTTGAACTTTTGTTACCAGCGAAAGAAAACCGATCTGCGGCCAAAGCTGTGTCAACACTAATGACGGGGCGAACCGAAGCAGAAGACACGGAAGCAGCAGCATCCAACAACGACATCGAAGCAGGCAGGGATACAGGCGGACAGGCAACACAGGATCTCTCATAACGCCCGCAGACAAAGCAACAGCCGCCATCTTGGCCGAAGTGGCACCACGTTCTGCTAACTCGTTACGAACTATGTCTGACATGAAAATTCCCTAAAAGTCTGGAGCTCCCCAAGAACAGTCCCCCATGGCAGCACGAATAAAGGTTGGAACACCCACAGAAATGTCAGTGCGGGTCTAGGCAAACTGGGCAAAACAGTGCATTTACTGGCATCATAAGCACCGCGGCATTCAAATTTGGGTCAGAGCCAACAAGTACATCATACACAGCGTGCACAGGGGGGGTCTCTGAAATAGGAGCACGAACACACGGTCCAGGGCTACTGATGGAACCCGACGATGCTGGGCTGCCAAGTCGATGAGCAGTAGAAATCCGTCTTTGGTAGAAATCAATTTTTTTCCATGGCCTCGATTTACAGCAGCGGCATTATCGGCATCATGGGTGCCGGTTCTCCTGTGTTTTCTGGTGTGGACTCGAATTTGCGTCACTAGACGCGAGCGAACCCACAACGGTCAGACATTTTCTCAAAAATCTTGGCAGAGAGCAGATAGCATACGTCCTTCCACGTGAATGCTCAAACAAAAAGTGATGGGAAGGGGCATTGCATGTTGGTAATTGGGACAACGCCACCTGGTGGGGAGCAATGGAAGGAAGCCTCTTAAAAATGAATTTTTAAGGTCTATGAGCATTTAATCAAAAAAATCAAAGCTAAAACTGAAAGTTAGTATTTTCGGATAGTAGTGAAAATGGAGTAAGGTAATACAAGTAATCTTATTTTCTTTTTTAATGAGCAATGTGTTTTGGTATTTGCAATTGTTTTAATTTTAATGAGGTGTGAATACAGCAGCAAGGTTTCACATGGACTAAACACTAAAACAATATTAAACTGTCAGTTTGGGTTTTCTAATTTGTTACGGTTTGATCCCAGTCTGAAACCTCATTTAAGAACTATCTTACTTTAAATTCAAATCAACTTTTTAAATATTGAAGGTCCTTTTATAAAAAGCTGTTTAAGATCCATTTAATACATAAGTATTTCACAAAGAAAAGTAACTTAGAATTTATGAAGGATTTACTGTTCACTTTAACAAACAAAAGCAAAGGAAAAAGTGAACAAATCTATTACGAGTCATGTAGTAAATTACTTCATGCTCCAGATTTGTTTGACAACAGTAATTAATAGGAGTTGGTTCTGCATTGTGAAGAAGAGAAATCGCTCTTTACGTGGGAAACTGTCTTGACCCCATGACTAGCAGAGTGCAACAGCTTTGCCGTTACTGATCTTAAAATAGTCTGAACGAAAAAGAGTGACAAATAAGACACTTTAAAGAGGCTTAAGTACAAAAACAGACTTAGAAAGTGCGACACGAACCAAACTAATAATTAAGGCACAGGAGTTTGACAGTCTTTCCAAACCGGTAGTCTTTACTGCATTGCCATGAATTGCCATGAATCGATGACCCTTAAAGCAACTTGGCTCTATCCACCCTTTAATGTAGGCTCATCACCATGGCAACAGACAATCCGCTTGACAACTGCATTTTAACAGTGATTCACAAGGACAGATTAACCCTTTTTTTCCTACATCAATAAACTAGATAGATATTTTTAAGTCCAACTTTTCTAGTTAGCACCCATCAGAACCAGGAGTGCATAGAAATCAAACCTTAATGAATGGCAGATTTCAGCCCTCTCCTGTTTCTGAGGGGTGCTAACTAGAAAAGTTGGACTTAAATGTTGGGTCGTCAGTTTTTTGTGGACCATCCTGTTGGTCATTAGATAACACTTCACTAAACTTAAATAAATTTTCCATTTAAAAACTTGGCAATTTTATTTAATTTATCTGCCGTTTGGCTTGTTTCGCATGTTACTGTTCAACAGGTAGTTATTTACTTTGTTGGAGTTTATAGAGAATAGATTACTTTTTTTTTTAATGTCAGCCATTTGTAACTTAATTTTGTTACACACTTTCACCCTGTAACTGGTTTGGAGCTATACGAAACTTTCCATTGCTGTAATTAAGCATTTTTAAACAACCTTCGCCGAAGACTACTGGATGGTGTTAGCAAATGAAAGTAGTGAATATTTTTTTCGTGAAGTCAACTAGCCTACATTTTCTGTAATCTTGAAAATTCAATTCGGAAAAAATAACCAGAAATTCAATGGTGCCATTGCTATGTTCGTCACACTGTGTAGACTTATACAAATCAATACAGACCAAGAAGCACGAACAAGAAGCATGTAGTACAAAATTATAAGCAGGATGCGACTATTTCAGTCCCTAACAATTAATATGAACTACTTTACACAAGAATACAAAATGTTAGGTCCAGCAACGAACAACAAGCGCCGGGACAGTTCCCTGGGAATTTAAGTACTGCCAAGTGAACCAGTGAAATCAGAAAAAAAAGTTTGCATCTAGGTTCTCAACCACGGAGTTCACATGTTTCAAGTGACTAACATGAAGAAAGAAGAATCAGGAAAGAAAGCAGCTACAAAAAGCAAAACCTCGTTATCTTTTTAACCAACTCACCTCTCATACCACTGCCGTCTGTCGTGAAGGCATTGCGCGGTTCATCAAGGTGCGTCTCACTACCACTTCCTGAAGATGCCAGGCTGCTTTGAGGCGACAGAGGGGCATGTTCTGACGAAAGTGAGAGCGAGCGGGGCTTATTCCGTGGTCCCAAGTCATCCTGCGACAACCAGTCACCATTAGTGCCAGGAGACGTACCATTAACTGGTGGCGTCAGGCTATTGCTGCGACGGATTCTCGGATGAAATAAGGGGTAGCTCGATAAGGTCACTCCTATAAATTAGAAAATTAAAAACACCGTAAGTCAAATGTAAGGAATTTCACTAAGGGCTTGTACACTGGCTTTCAATCTACAAGCCAGTTGGTGCATAATCTAAAAATAACTTCTTTCTGTACGAGGATAATTGGGGAATTTACTGAGAGGTACGCATCACCAAAATTGGTCCAGTTTACTTTAAACCAGTGAATTTTCCGCATAAAATCAAGTTGCTCTCATCCACAGAGATCGCTTGACAGACTGCTGATATTTTTTTGTTAAAAAATGAACACGAGAAATAATAGGTAATACCAAACTTTATAAAATTTTCAAGAATACAAAATTACATTTATATTACCAAAACCAATAACCACCAAAATTATGCAAGTAATAGATATTTCCCTCTTGTATCAACAATGATTAGTGAAAAAGTTGTTTTGAGCTTTCAATTATGCCACGCACTCATAGCGGACGAACGAGACGAGCTACGACCCTGGGAATAGGCTAGATCGCCGCTACAGAAATAATATATACCAAAAACCAAAACTGGTAAAAGGGGCCAAAAACTGGTAAGTTGAGTGGTTCGGCCCTTCAAAGGAGTGGTATCAACAAACCAAAACATTCGCCAAGTTAATGGCACCGCTTAATAATTCAAAGGTTAAATGAAAACTAAAACATTGCTACTTTTGGTAGCAATGTTAAAGTTTTCATTTAACGTCCAAAGTATTATTCGGTGCGATTAAGTTGGCGAATGTTTTGGTGTGTTGATATCACTCCTTTGAAGGGCCGAACCATTCGGAACTTGGCGGCCCCTTTTACCAGTTTTGGTTTTTGATACGATATCACTCCTTTTTTTTTTTAATTGTGTATTGACTCAACTCCACTACCGTGCAGATGAGTAATAAAGGGCCACGTCAACAAGAAATTGGTTTTCAACAATTTGCTACTACCTTTTGCCTATATGCCGAACCATTCTCAACTTAAGTCACCTCTTCATTGGCTTTTGGTTTGGTTTTAGTTTTGGTGTGTTGATATCACTCCTTTGAAGGGCCGAACCACTCAACTTACCAGTTTTTGGCTTTGTTTATTCTGCCGTTTTTACACTTGGTTTATTTTTCGTGAATTGGACGTGAATACAATTTCTTTGCAACATTGTTTAGATTTATTGTGATACACTAGTGTGTGCCTAGGCACGTGTACATTAGTATACACGTTGTCATTGTCGGAACTTTGGCCGTCCAATGAGAGACGATGCCGGCAATACTAACAATGGTTATTACAATATTTTCATACTTGCGCCCTCCCATGCCATCCTTGTTATGCCCCCAGGCTCCAAACCATAAAAGGTACGCAGTTCGTATTGTACTGCACCCATTCGTTCAATTTCATAGCTGGAAGCTCCCGTTATCTCGGAATCGATGAATAATCACCCTATGGGATTTAACATGGGGATGAGCGGACTAGCTAGCTAGTTAGTAACACATTTTCAAGGTTATTGAGGGGCAGATTTTGCATTGAAAGCAGCATAGTTAGTTCGTGTTTGGCATTCAAACACGAGTTAATTTTTGTCAGGTGGGTCATTGCTCTCGAATTCAACAATTTAAGCTTTTGTACCGCATTATTTTTTCCCAAGTACCTGAAATGTGCCCAACTATGCTTCAAGATATAAGACATTGACGCAATGGCATCGCGCTACAATGGTTTACAACCTCGACAATTGAATTGATGTGATTGTTGTGACGTTTGTTGTGACGTTTGTTGTGACGTGATGTTTGTTGCCTAACTTGGCACACAACACCAACGTAACAAACGTACCTTAACACAACACCAGAATCTCAATCTAAAAACGTCGTTACGAAACATTATACTGTGAAACTCCAAATTCAACAAAATGTAAAAACGAATTTAAGCGAAGTGAAAGTGAGCGAACTGAAGTTAAATTCGTTTTTACGTTTTGTTGAATCTCAATCACATGCTTACTTACAAATCACTAATTGCAGTCCTGCAAAATCGTCACACCCTCTTATACACACGGATCACGTCTTGCACACATGCGTGCCAAGTCTTAGGACTACACTACTCAACGGTAGAGCACAAGCCTACTGTCCACAGCCATCTATAGCAACAATAAGTGTCAGGGGCTTATTGTTACACGAGAATAATTTATTTGCCATTCATTGTTGGAACAAAAGAGTGCAACATCTTTTACCCCTACTGGGGAATGAGGAACCATGGCTGTTCCAAGCACCATTCCGCAGTATTGTTATTGCCATAATCAAATATTGTTACCTGCAAAAGCATTGTTGCTTGATGGGATCTTTGTCAACAAGAGAAATACACATTACTCTTTCACCCAACAATGAGATTTTGCTTAGTTCCGTGAAAATAAAGCTGTACTTGTACTGTGCGGGATTTCCTATTTCTCTGTACGCTGGTGATTCGTTCCCAGTCATGCGGTTTTTTTTCAATTTCTGCAAAACTCGAAATATCAAAACAATATTTTTTAACGTCTATTTCATTGGGAACCAAAGAGCCAAAGGAATAAGCTTTTACTAATGCGTGCAATAAGGTTCTTTGCTTTTAGAAGCCTTAATGAGTCTACTTGGAGCCATACTTGGTCACTCACCATGGCTGAGCAGTGGTAGAGCACAGCCTGGTTGCCTGAAGCTGGACGGTGCCTGTCAGGCTAGTATTAGAAACTATCATCCTCCTTCAGCAGTCATGCAACTATTATTATTCAGTTGCAAATATTTAATTGGTTGACATATGGTAGTTTCTGTATCTTACTTGTAAGAATAAATGCTGCCAGCTGAGTGGCCCTTATTCACTTCAATCACTCATTCACTGTACTTATCCATCACACTCATCCACCCCACCTACCCATCCCACCTACCCATCCCACCTACCCATCCCACTTATCCATCCCACTTAGTCTCACACTTATTTATCACTGGAAGAAGCCCCCGTGCTATGCACAGCCGGTCTCGGAAGCAGTTTGAAACACTGGTCTCAGATACACAGTTTGAAACGCTCATGTGTATTTCCATGGTTCGTCAAATTAAGTTTCTTCAATCCAATTGTTGCGCACATTGACTAACAAACGGTGATTTTCGTTTGCTTCGCTCACTCAATCAGTGCATCTTGTGGCTCAAATCACAGGATGCACCACTTTAAAAACGTGTGCTCAACCGTCGTTGCATGAAACAATTTTTCACAGTTTAATAATGTTACTTCCTTGCAGTCCGTTCTACACACGATTGGTGTTGAATGCTCACTTTGCAACACTGGTACAGTTTGCTAAGCCTATTACAATACCTCTTGATACACAATATTTTCAGTGAAAACTGATACAGAATTCTGCATAAGAGTGCCTTGCTTTGGAGTGTTTCTGACATATACTTTTACTTTGTTGGGTCTGTGGCGCTGCTGCAGAGTTAAAATAAAGATCAAATCGGTTGACAATGCTGCTGTATGTCTGTCGTGCACTTAAATTATCGATCCTTTCAAATTAATCAGTATTTTCCTGGTGTTTGCTAATTTGCATTGTTGCCTAATAAAATTTGTAAACAATGAAACTGGTCATTCGGTGCCCCGTAACTCCAGAATGGAACGATCAATCGAAATTCTGCCTTTAAGGTGCCAAACTACACCACGGTAGCTGTCCGGAAACACCATCCGCACCGTCACACACCAAATATTAACGGAGGAGATACGGTCACAAAATTCACGTGGAGTAAACACATATGCATATATCCATGCCTTATCAAAGTAAGATTCTTTGATCAGTATTAACCTTATGTCAATTTTGTGTACACTAATTTTGGTTAACTTCACTCAATCAGCACGTCTGCCTTACCACCATAAACCTTCTGCTTTCTTGCCTGCAGTGAAAGCGTGGTGAAGACGAATTTTTATTACGGGGCCTGTGTACAACTGCTTATTTCCAGTTTGGCATCGTACAGCCCGTCACTCATGTTTATGTCCATGCATCATCGATATTATGTTTCTTTATGGCAATTTTGAGCATACTGGGTGACAAGTGCAGATTTTCGTTAGCTTCGCTTACTCAATCGGCGCATCTCCCTTTTTCCCTCTTGCCTTCAGTGTCAGCATGGTGACAGACACTGAACGGCTGCTTGTTTCCTGTTTGGCATAATGGCTGGGGATCCAGTCCCACAGCCGACCACCGCCACTGTAGCGGCAGATGCTACAACGGCTGAGGTGCTTGTAACATCGCCGACATCTGGTGAAACTGGGTCTTGCTTATTATCATTCTGGGTTGACTTTTAGTACTTTTTGGGTTCAAACAGCACAACTGCTACAGTCCCAGCATGGGGAATGGAGCATCGATGTCCTAATAAATAGGCCTAACTAGCAATAAAGTGGGTAACCACCACGGCGGGAAAACAGCTAGCCAAGTTAAATTTGAAGAGAATTGTTTTAATGTTAACTTCCAGCAACTAGTAAACCAACTGGCATTTAAAACTCCTGGTTTTATTTTAAACAAACAGGTTAAAGTTGCACCTTACATCAGGGTTGTTTGATTTAAATCAAACAACCCTGATGTAAAGTGCAACCTTTAACCTGTTTGTTTAAAATAAAACCAGGAGTTTTAAATGCCAGTTGGTTTACTAGTTGCTGGAAGTTAACATTAAGACAACTCTCTTCAAATTTAACTTGGCTAGCTGTTTTCCCGCCGTGGTGGTTACCCACTTTATTGCTAGTTAGGCCTATTTATTAAATTCAAGTGATTTTTTTTTTTAATTCAAGTGATTTAAATCACCGATTTAAATCACTTGAATTAAAAAAATAATAATTGATTTAAATCATTTTGCCTGTTTTAATACATTTATTCAATTTTTTGTATTGAACAATACTTCACAGCATTGCAAAATGACTGCAATGTTGCTGGAATGCACAAGAGCAAAATCTCCATAGGTTCATTTTCTATTTTGGGGTATTCGCCTAAGCCTAACCATTTAGCAAGCATTAAGAAACTATAACAAATATTTTTTTGTTATAGTTTCTTAATGCTTATCTAGTTTGTTTATCTAGTCTCTTAGCCTGTGCACGGGATTTCCCAATGCAGGAACTAAAGTGAAACTGTGCAGGTAGCTTAGGAAACTCATTGTGAGTCTGGTTGACTAAAGAAAGAGTGGGGAGTCTAAAGCAGGCCATAAAAAAAAGACTCCCCTAGTTATGCTTAAATGCAATAATAGTAACTGAGCCAGGAGTTAATGAAAACATAATAATCACCCAACTTTGGTCAACCAAGGTTTTGAAATAAATTGTTTTTTTAATGATTTTTACCCCTCCAATTCAATGTTCAAATGTTGTACACAAAATAACATTTTTTTGAAAAATCCAATTTAAATCAAAAAAATCCAATGTAAATAAATCATGAATTTTACCAAGCATTTTTTTTTTTGAAGCTTGACCAGACGACGAAGCACTAGGTGGTGCCTTCCCTGTCTTAAGGGCCATGTCAGCAGAAATCTTTATTCCAGACTTAACCTGATCAGACAGCCATTTGCGCACTGATCAGACAGCCATTTGCGCAACGCAATAGGACATGATTTGGTGAATTGTTTAAGTAGAATCAAGTTTGCCAACTTGTCATAGCTGTTGTTTATTCCAGCTAAGGATACCCATCTTGAAAATAGGGTTTCTAACTCAAAAGCGTGTTCATGGAACAGCTGTTCGGGATCACGTTCAAGTGAACGAAACTGGGCTTGAACCGACTCTTTAGTTTGGACAAACCTTTCCAGCAATTTAATCTTAACTAGATCATAATTATGTATCTCTAAAATCGACATCTGATCACAAACTTTACTCAAAATTTCTCCTAAAAGAGGCTGCAATCTGACTACCCACTCAGACTTATCTATTCGTTGAGTTTCCATAGTTCTTTCAAAGATTTAAAAAAAAATAATTTCCGATTTGGGATTCCACTTCATTATAAGTCGTACAGCGTCTGCTATTTTACCTGGTTTACTAACAGGGATACTGGGAGGAGGAGGAGTTACTGTACCACTGCTGTACGCAGTATCAAAAATGATTGATTTGAATAGGATTTGACCTTCATGGGTTGGCGGTAACCTTAATTTCATTTGAACCTATACGCAGTTAGCTGAAACACGGATTCTTTCATTTTACCCATTAACAATCAACGGTTTAGACGAAATTGTTACGCACCGTAGCAAAGACATAACACGTGCTCGAAGAATGATTGATTAAAAAGTGATTGTTACTTACTTGCTCTTATGAGGTCAACCTTATTATGTAGATACTTATTCACACTTATTCTTACTTCTGAACAATACTTTAACATTTGCAAAGACTAGTCATTTGGAAGCCACGTTTTAAAAATGAAAACTGGAAAAGTAGGGTTACAATGGTAGAGGAACCCAACAGGTTTTCACCACAGAACATAGCGTTATTCGCGGCAAAAATGACTGAACTTAAAAATTTTCTCATCCCAAAGGGCCTTAATCTTAAGACTCCTTGCTCAGTGTCAATAAAGCCCAAGTGATCTTGGTTCAGACTACAAACTTGGTGTCTCTGACCACTACGTTCTGATATTTAGAGTACTTGAAAAACATAATTTGAAACCTAAAATTAGTTAGCAAGTTCGTTAAAATATGCTCCTATTTATGTGCAAATTCAAACGAATTGTGTGCTACCTCAGGGCTCTCCCCCAGGCAGTACTGCGAGCGCCATCAGGCCAGAACGCCGACACGTTCTGTTTGTCTCTAAAATTCACATTCTTTCCACAACCGAATATTGACTTACTCTGGGGGTAATTATCTGGAGTGTCGAAAGAGAAAGTAACTTCGAAACTGTTACCTGCAATTTATTTACCCCATCAAAAAACGCCGAATTTCTGAAATCGTGGGACAAACCCCAACACCCAGCTGATCTGATGTAAAGGAGAGCTGAATCAGAAGATATCCACCTATAGGAAACTAGCAGGCTTTCTCTGGAACACCGTGTTGTGAACTAATTTCTTGAAATGTTAGGGGTTTTACTTTGAACTACGATATCACGTAGCTGCAGTGGTCAGCAGTGCTGAATTTAGAAGCACCTGCCAAGAGCACCATGTAGTTTTCAAAGAACGTAAAATACTAGGGTGAGGCCTGGTTGATTTTAGTTTTTGTTGCCTAAACGAAATCATACCTGTTTTTCCTTTAGCATATCCTTCCAAATTGTGGCTCGAATCCCTAGCGAACGTTGTTGGCTTCCCTGCCAGGCTCGTAGCTCCCTACTGCGCATGTGCGGGCACAGGCCTCTGTAAAACATCAGTCGAATATTGCTTTATCTTCCTTTCAGTGGTAACCTTGGCAACCGAGAAGGGAGGCCGGGCAGGTAGAGGCAATGTACGTTTTCGTTTAGGCAACAAAAACTAAAATCAACCAGGCCTCACCCTGGTGTTTTACATTTTTATTGCAACAAAAAGATACATTACCTGTTTTTCCTTTAGCGTAAAGGCAGACCTCGTCAGATATGACAATGGGACCAAGGTTAACGAGCACCCGTGCTACGAGTCCGCGGCCCCAGAATCAAGTGATCCCTGCGAACCGTAAATCGTTTATTAGCGTAGTACACAGGAAACTTGGGCAGAAAATCGTGAACGTTGAGTCGCAGATGGCAGGTACAGCCACATGCATGGGGACCATACGTCAGGTATTATGGAGACGGGCGCAAGCGCCTAAGACACCGTGTAGTCTTAGCCAAACGAAGGCGGCCGTCGAGGCATGGGGGACCGGAGACCTATATGGCGAAGGTCCAAGGGGAGAGGACTGAAGGATGCCGCTCGGTGTCCATAAAAAGAACGATATGTGGTGGGAGACAGCAGACCTTGGCCCAAGGAAAAAGTTGTGATAAGAGTAGTCACAGTACCAGAGCTGAGGAAGCGTTGTCACTTAGATTGAAGTGAGCAAATGAATGTATGTACGTGTTCTGGGCCCAAGGAAGGAAAACTATAGAAAATGGTAGTTTAAATTCCTCACGAGATGGACAGAATTTGTAGGGTCTAAGGAGTGGAATTTTCAAGAATAGCAGAAGATTTTGTAGTAGGTCAAGGGCCGTAAGGCGCACAATAAGAGGTCACTCAAAGAGATAATCCAGAGGGGCCGTACGACCGTGGAGCCGGTTGTACGCGTAAAGTCGTAGTTCGACCTGTCACTCAGGACCGTTATTGTAGAGTAACCACGGCATGAGGAGGAGATAATGCGGAAGCATACAGAGTCAACAGAAGAAAATATTGTGAAACGTCAGAAAGACAGTGAGGATGACAGTGAGGAACCGGAACTGTAGTGGTGCAGCCAGGAGACCACAAGGAGTCGGGAAACTGCGGTGACGGGGACAGGAGGATCCTGGCATCAACCAGCAAGGACTGACAGCAGGAGGAAGATCAAAGTGGAACGAGTCCGAAAGAAAATAGGAATGTGCCACTGGCTACTCAATGTGCACGCAATGATAATAGTTGAAAGAGAGACCATGGAAGTGCCCCAAAGTCGAAGGCGACTTTCCCATGGATGTCTTGGCGCATGTTAGAATATAAAGTGATACCGGAGAACACTGGAATAACCATGGTCACATCGTCAGATTGCCAGTCGTTACAAGCACTAGGGCTGCGAAATTCAACTGACGAGACTCTGTGGACCATGTACCGAATGATGCGGTCACCAGTTGGGTGCAGAAACTGGGAGTCGGGGGGCGGGCCCGCGGCCGCCGCTCGCCGAGTAGCCGAAGGAGGTTGAGAACGAGCAAAAGGGGACATCACCGAACCGAGGGCGCTGATGTACGGTGGGACAGGGGACTCCCTATATGCAGATGCTTGTGATGAAGAAAGGACCGTGGTCATGGCGACTTGGGACCAGCGGGAGCCATCCGGGGTTTGGATGCCAGGATATAGCCTACTGTACTTCATGACGGAAGGCAGTAAGAAGAGCTGGTGTGGACGGAGAAAGAGCATCTGGGACAGGGGACGGTCCAGGAGCTACTGACAAAGCAGGAGGATCGGCCGGAGATATATGTGTTGTGGGGAGGAAAGTCTGGTTACTGGCAAGGAGCGGCCTTGGCCGATAGGGCGCCTGAATCGATGCCAGGTGTCGTAACTGGTGTAGGTAAGAGTCGTGTAGGTGTGCCTGGCTTCTGTAAAGATGGAGCTTTTGTCCTGAGCATGAGGTGCGCCAGAAGCGGGTGCAAGCACTCTTAGCGTACAAGGCGCCACAAGACAAGGCGCCACAAGACAAGGCGCCACAAGAC
>JAHWFP010142148.1:19414-31888 GCA_023313725.1 Lithobius niger | reverse complement strand
GCCTATCTTGAGTTCGCCGCAGAACGATACAGATAATCGATTGTACGTTTTTGGCAGCAGAGTGCCTTGTTGATATCCAAGATGGTTATAAAAACAATGATTAAAGCGGCCCCCTCCAGGAAGACGTAGCCGCTCGTAAAATACTTACAGGACTCAAGATACGCCGCGCCCACAATAGCTGTTGTCGGTTATTTATTTCTGAATACGGAATGAATATGTGTTGTTGTTTCTTAGTAGTATTATTATGGAAGAGTGTCACTACCATGTGTAGGCCAGGCTTACAGTACGGGCTCTGTTTATTTTTTTTTTATCCTTGTTGAAACTGTGCAGTACTGTGCACTACTGTGTAGTTTAGAGGCCTTATTCGAGTCAGTTTCATAGAGACCGGATGAACAAACAAGCAGTTAACTCCGTTTGTAGCATATATTTCCATGGTGGCGCTGGATTCCTATTCAGACTTAGGAAATAAATTGAAGTCCAACCTAATTCATTGCCAATTTCCTCACCAATACGATTAAATACATTACGTTTTTGTTATTTACAACGTTAACGTTTTATTTTTTATTCGGACAAATCATTTCCACTTCCTTGCAGATTTGTGCTGGATCCATTTTTAATTCCGCTCAATTCCTTGTCAACTTAGGAAATATTTTTCACAAATTCAACCTAAGTCCGGCACAGTCGACTAAGCAACTACCGGAATTACGCTAATACCGGACTTCGCGAATTAGGCGAATTGGGTTAAAATCGGATAGAATGGAATTAATTTTGTTGGGCATTGATGTAATGAAGTCATTAGTTTAATTTCTTTAAGCGCCAAATTAAGTATTCAAACTGGATTAATGATATTAATTGTTTATTTATTTAATTGTATCCCGAAGTCTCAAAGAGAAACTTGTATGGGTTACATCAAGTATAAAATAAATTAGAATAACCTCATCTTTACAATTACGGAGAAACACAAAACTGAATGTATAATACAAAATAGGAATCAAATTTTAAAGTACAAGAACAAGATAGTGAACACAATCATAATCATGAACATGAATCATTCCCGATCAAACTTATAATACAGTACTATGGCTTAACAAATATATAACAATAAAGTTCTAATTTTTAAGAGCAGAATATAAAAACATAAAGAGCATAAAATAATACCTATTTATTACTAAACCATTCTCTGATTTTTCGCTTAACTTGGCCAAAACTAGTTAAAGTAGTGAGTTCAGCTGGTAGCTGGTTAAAGATTGTTGGTAAATTGTTGGATTATAATGCAAATTAATGACAAGCCAATTTGTTATTTGTTACGCTAGGGATAAAACTGATTTAGTGATTAGCAGTAGCCTAAACAAAACAAAACATTATTCAACAGATACTTGGGAACCTAGATTCCCCAAGTCAACGTTTTTTTCCATTTTTTTCCCCGTACAGACGTAGTTACCTGGTCCAGAAAGGATAAATAAAGCTTTTAAAGTGCCCTCATATCCGTATTACCTCCCTTGAAACTTGCCTTAGTGTGCAGATATGGTATCACATCACCTACTGGCGCCCAACATTGACCACGCATATTTCACCCAAGGTCAGCTGAGATCGATGCTGTTGTTCCGAGCTTTTAACCTAGCCGGCCTCGGGTTCGCTTAACCCAGAGAGACAGCGATCGAATCATCTAATGTAGTGCCAAGGGCAAAAAAACACAAACTTGCAATCACGCGTGGGAAATTTATGACATATAGCCCTAGATTTATAGCAGTGGGTTTATAGCAAGCAGGGAATCGAACCCTTGATTTTTTTTCGGTTTAGATTTCGTTTATGATTTTTGGTTTTAACCCGTTAAAGGTTTAGAGGCGTTAAGACCGTTTCTGACAGGTTTTAGCCAGTTTAATTATATTTACTAGAGTATTAACGGAATCCTTTTTCCTAAACAAAACGCGAAAATTGAAGAAAACGTGTTGAAGGCTTTAAAATTCGATTTTTTATTTATTTTTTTCCTCCTCTGTTTATTTGCTACTTTTCTCTGGTTTTCTTCTTTTTTTCTAGTTTTATTAATAAAGTCTATTCTTTAATAATAATAACTTTATTAACCGCAATTATTCACGACATAAGCTCACGAGAGCTTGTTATCGAGCCAGTTCTACAAATAAATATAAAATTCATATATCCTGCAACCACCATAAATAAACTGCTTATCTACACAAGAGTAAAAAGTTTGAACTTAAATTTAACACTTAATTAGAATAAAATATGTGGCAATGCAGCTCAAACAGAGATGAAAAGATTATTTCACATTACAGTCTTAACTAACAAGAACAAGGAGGTTAAAAATGTGTATCATTAGCTGCGCAACACTTCGACTCAACACTTCCTGGTTTTATCTGAAAATATGTCAACATTTAATCATTTATTTATGTATTTATGTATTTATTTATTTACTCATTATTTCATTATTTGCACATCTTTGATTTCGTTTTGGATTTTACAAATTTTAGGCAAATTTAAGAGCAACAGTGGAATTTTATTGAATGTACCGTACTTGGGCTTACATATTCCTCTGATTGTTTACCATTATAGCTGTTCTTAATATTTGGCACTTTATATCTAAATGTAATGTCTCTTTAGTACTTCAGTTTTATTTTCATTAATTTTCTTAATTCTTCTGAAAAATATTTCAATAAATAGCGATACAGCATCTTAGTTTAAAATATTTAAAAAATTTTGACAGCAATACGTACAAGTTTATTTTTTTGTATCACTAGCGTTGTGAAGCAGTATTTTAACTATTTCATTTTGTAAAGTTTGAAGTTTGTCCAAATGCTTTTGCATACATACCCGTACACTTCAACACTTCTTAGTCACAATATTCCGCATCAAATATAATCACAAGGCTCCCATAAATCAACTCCTTGCTATCAGAGGATCCCAACCTTAACCGAAACCCGGTAAAAACCCACTAGAAATTGCTGAACCACACCCATAACCAAACGAAATAACGTATAGGCGCCATCAACCGTAACAATAAGCAAATTGAAATGAAATATCGTTTTTTTTTTTGGCTTGCCCGACGTCATTTTCGGTCTTCATTGTTTTTTAAAGCGACGCCCTATCCTTTAATCAAATACGTGGACAATCAAATAACTAATTATAAAAATAACACCAAAAAGTTTGCATAAATTCACTTAAGGGGTACCTACGTTGCCCTGCAAATTTTCGACATCCCTCAGATGTCATCTTCAGGCCTTGAAGATGTTCGGACTTTTAACTACAAACTTTCGTTTTGACCACTTGAGCATTTGAATTTGTTCCGACAACTTCAGCATTTGAATTTGGCCACCGTCGTAGCCTCACGTATTGACTGGGCTGCACGCGATTCCCACTAAGTCGCCATTTTCGGTCAAACAGTTCGCCGAGGTCTCTGCCCATTAGGTGAGTAAGTTTAGGTGAGTAACTGCAGGGTATGCTCAAGTGGTCGGAACAAATTCAAATGCTCAAGTACGGTCAGAACGAAAGATGTACTTAAAAGTCTGAACATCCTCAAGGCCTAAAGAAGCCATTTGAGAGATGTAGTGAATTTGCAGGACAAAGTACGGGTCGTTGAAGTGAATTTATGCCAACTTTTTGGTGTTATTTTTATAACGAGTCGAAGTTTTAACAGTGTGAATCATAGGTATATATATTTCAAAGAACGAACCAAAGTTTTAAAATTTACTGTTGTAAACAACATCCCAACATTTTAGCGCTCCTTGTGACACGTAACTTCATAACATATCTATAAAAATAATAAATAAAATGTTGCCGCATTAGTGGCAGGGTTCCCAGAAGGGCAAGCCACTTAGATTGGACCCATAAAGGTTTTTCTTTATTCATTCTTTTTCCTCTATTTTCAAAATTCTGGTCGTTTCATAAAAGCCCGTATACGTAGATTGACCTGAAATGTGCCGGGGAACGACCCCTAACCACTTCGTCAGGAAGAGAGTTCCACACAGATGTAACTCGAAGCGAAAAGAAGTGTTTTCTGCCGAGTCGCAATTAAATGACTGTCCGCGTGTAGTCCGGCACGGAGCAGGGTCGAAGAAGGGAAGATCAACACATTCAAACAACTCCGAATGATTTTAAACGTCAAATATAGGTCTGCTTTAAGCCTACGTAGTTCAAGGGACTCGAGTTTAGGCTTTTGCAACCTTTCTGCATAGGATAGGTTTTTTTTTTAAGTTAAGTAAGCTCTCTGTAAATTTGCGTTGAACGTGTTCTGCCTTGCCAATATCTCCCAAAAGAGACGGGGACCACACCTGGCTGGTAAACTCCACCAAAAAAGGAAAAGGCGGGGTGGGGGGGGGGCGTACTTGACCAGAATGGTCGAACAAACACCTTGTATGCCCAAATCTTAATAGTATTATTGCCAGATGTGAAACACCTGTTCACCACTGCTAGATGGCTGAAGGCTCTCGCCACAATAAGGTCGCAGTGTTTGGTTGACTTGAGGTCTGACGTTAAGCAGACACCAAGGTCGTTAACCGAACTCACGTCTGGTATATGTAGATTACCATGGTAATATTTATGGCATGGATTTCTCGCCCCCCCCCCCCCCACATGAAAGATATAGACACTTGGGAATAGCCAGTTGGAGCTGCCACCTTAGTCTACAACTTTATCTACAACCTTACTAGTTTCTTTTTACGTTGTTTGACTGTTCACGGTCTACATTATTTAAACCAATTCTGAATTTACTCGTGACAGCAGAAAAAGCGACAAACGTATAAAGAAGAAATTTCAGTAATTCCGTTAAACTTCGTAGGTTAAGTTGGACGTTTTTACCGTGGGGTTTCAAAAATTCATCCATCGTTGTTGACAATCGCGCGCGCTGTCTGCTTCCTGTTTTGCATTCGTTTTATTATTCTTTCTTCCGGTTTGCAAATGATATACCATCAAGTTCAAGACCTCCGGGGGCACGAGCGGAAAACCTTTCGTAATAAATCATTTTCTTGCGGTAATTTTGTCTGCTGCGACTTCGGAGGTGGCTATACTTTGTCATCGTTGCAGTTGATGTTGCTGTTGCTGTTGTTGTTGTTGTGGATTTGTTTACGAGAACGAGAAGGATGATTTAATATTTATATTGTTTACAAGTGTAAAGGTTGCTGCTGTACCTTTCAGGTCAAGATTTTGTTTTCCAATCGTTGTTTGTTTTGCTTTGAGTATTTCGTTTCCGGTGGTATGTTGACGTTTGACTTGATTGTTTGTTTGTTTTGTTGCATGTTTGCCCAAATTGCAGTAGAAGTTTTTCGCTGTATAAATTTTGTGTTTAATTGAAAGTCGGGCCGCTGTTTTGACATGGTTGTTGACTGTATATCTCCTTGTTGAAAGAGTAGCATACGAGAGGTCCAAACTGGTGATTCAGGGGCGTGCGCAGCCTTTCAAAGAGTGGGAAAATGGGGAGCATGCTTGCAGAAAAGGGTAAATGAACACAAATGTTTGAAGACCTTTTCTTTTTACTTTTTCAGAAGTTGCCCTACTTTGGGCAGAAAAAAAGAGCAAAAAAAGCAAATCAGTATCACAAATCTCGAAAGACCTTTTTTTTTAAATGTTTTCTCTTCATGACTTTACGGCAAAATAAAAAAGGCAAATACGGGCAAAAAAGAAAAGGCGGGGTGGGGGGGGGGCGTACTTGCCCCAAGTGTTCCAATGTGTGTACGCTCTTGCTGGTACAAGTAAGTATTTATTGAGCTTACAACTAGATACATCAGAAACAACATTAACGGTGCATGAAATAATAAAAATATTAAACTATTCTAAAAATGGAGTTCCTCTATGTAAAAGTGCAGTACTACAACGGCTTCACTCCAGAAAGAATTCGGCCGTGCGTCATAAATTGCGTAAATGTCGCGTTACACAATTGGCATTTAAACAGCTTCTGTCCAGAAAATACTGTTGTGCTGCTGTATAACATCTCTTTGCGTAAATGCAGCGTTACAGTAGTCGCATTTATACAGCCTTCACCCCAGAATGAATCTGATAATGTATACTTAGCTTAAAGTGTTCTCTAAAGTGAATGGCTTCGCATTTAAGCAGCTTCTCTACAGAATGAATTCAACAGTGACTCTGTAAAGTTCCTCTTTGTGACAGAATTAGTAGGATATTTACCCGCCAAGGAAGTTATCTACTCCTGGCCAAAGCTAACACAAGGCATTGTGAGTTAAACAGGATGGAAAGCCAATGGGCTCAAGACAGGCTAAATAAATACGGATGCAAACCTATTTACGTTGCCTTTTGGACTTAAATGTCAAGACTGCCTAAGCGGGGGAATCGAACCCACGACCTTTGAAATCAAAGACCGAGGTCCTACCGCTGAGTCATACTGACACGGCTTATGGACGTTTCCTTTAAAATGTATACTGGCGTGTCAGTATGGCTCAGAGGTAGGACCTCGGTCTTTGATGTCAAAGGACGATTCCCCTCTCAGTCAGTCTGACATCAGTCAGTCCAAAAGGCAACGTAAATAGGTTTGGATCCGTATTTATTTAACCAACCTCAAGCCCATTGGCTTTCCGTCCTGTTTAACTTATTATTTCACGCTTTCTTGTGTGTTTTTCCCGATTTCATTGGTGTCTGGTGCGCAATCAAGTGTCCCTCCTGTGGCGATTGGAAAAAGTGTATCTGTATTTGTGAGTAAAGACGGGAAAGCCAAAGGCTTACAAGAAACAACTAAATACAGATGCAAACCTATTTACGTTGACGTTTGGACTTATATGTCAGACTGCCTTAGCGGGGAATCGAACCCAGGACCTTTGGAACCAAAGGCCAAGGTCCTACCACTTAGCCAGACTGATACGGCCTAAAAGGAAACGTCCATAGCAGCATTTAACACGTGCATATATACATATAAACAAACAAAGTCCAAAAGGCAACGTAAATAGGTTTGCATCTGTATTTAGTTGTATTTGTGAGCGTGTTAAGTGCTGCCTGTGGACGTTTCCTTTTAATTGGCCGTGTCAGTATGGCTCAGCGGTAGGACCTTGGTCTTTGATTTCAAAGGTCTTGGCATTCCCCGCTCAGGCAGTCTGACATTTAAATCCAAAAGGCAACGTAAATAGGTTTGCATCCGTATTCATTAAGACAATGTGAATGAGCGAGTCTCGAGCTAGTAAGTAGTATTACATCTTAGTCTCAGGTGACATTACTCTCGTTGAATCGTTCAGTTTGTAGTACATGTACAGCATTTAAAAGGGTGCTATAGGCTGGCCCATGGTTAGTAAACTATCCTACCCGACCTATAACACTATTAGGGAGGTAGACAAAATGGCCGCCAAGGTAGCCCATTTCTTCAAGGTCTGTTTGGGAAATGGCCATAGGCTAATCGCGTTTTTGTACGGTGAGTCGAGACATCTATTGGTAGCTATGTGGTGGTTTTTAAAATAATAATTTTGATTTTTGCGCTGGTTTCTTTGATCAAACGAAAACAAGAAACAGTTTTACGACAAAAGGGTTGGGGGATTTTTTTTTTTTTGCCAAGGAGGGGCTCATACATACATCTCATACATTCATCTCTTCATATAAGATGTTGACAATTCGACGTATGACGACACAAAGCACGTGTATGGTGATTTAGAAGATTTGGGAGGTTAACATCATTTATTGTGTATTTTATAGTCTTTTAAATGTGAGTGAAAGTACTTTTTAATTTTAGTCATTATAATATTATAACTAGAGGAGTCGCTCGCTTCGCTCGCTCATTCCGCGTCGTCCCGCTACGCTCGAGGAGCTTTGAGCTTAGATGGCATCGTATGTTTGCGCTGTTGGCCGTTGTGTTCCGGGCGCAGCTACTATCTCAGCGGGCCTTGGCTGCTACTCTTATAATTTGCCGTTACGTCGGTATATGGCGGAGATGGCATCGTATGTCCTGCTTGCTGCTGCGCTGCAGATGCAGATGACTGCGTTGCGGATCTTGTATAATTATATATATTTAGATATTCAGCCGTCCCTTTTCTCTGTTCTCTATAGCTATATTTGCCCCTAGAAAACATTTTAATATCCCTACGGCTAGTTCGTTGTAGCATTATTGTAGCATTTTTTTTCCCATGGTTGGTGGCATTTTGCAGCATGATTTTGAAGAGGCGGTAGCACTTGTGTGTTTTTTTAACTGGTAACACTGCTGTCGCTTGCACTGTTGATAGATTCGTTAGGGATGCGTTAGGGACCGGAAGTATCAGTTGAAATCTGCTAAAATTATCAGGTTTTTTTTTTTTTTTTTTGCCTTTCGGCGGGGTGGATATGGACTTCTCGAGCTCCGGACTTGGTAATATTACCTTTAAGCCATTGGCACGTTTTACGAACCGTGCTATGAAATTGCATAAATCTTTCGCCAACAAATGATTACAATCGTACTTGCTTGCATGCTGGCCTATTTTCACTTCCATAATTAAACGTCTATTCAACGTTATGTTCGCACTTTTCTTTAATTTGGCAAACGTTCCTTTCTTTCTTTTATTTCTTTCTTTCACGTGTGGCGTTTCCCTTAATGAGTCATGCTGCGACGTAGCCTACGCTGAACACAGCTAATTTCCGTAATTAACAACGCTTTAACGCCGAATTCTAAAAATACTTATTTTTTCTGCTGAATTAGGCTAAAGCAGAAAAAGAAAAAGTGAAAACAAATAACATTAATGCAGGTCGGATTCTACTGCTATCATGTTTGCAGCCAAAATACGAGGAACTTGTACGCTTGCACGAAAAATTATGGAAAAAGTGATGTTAATTTTGCCGTCAGTGCACTGAAATACGAATCCCCTAGATCATAACCTTGCTATAAGAAAGGCAAAACAAGATGGCGACACCATTTTTACGGTAGAAGCCTCTCCCGCGTTAATTTACTCATTAAAATACTGCATTACTAGCTAATAGGAAGTGAAACTCGACCGTTTGCTGTTGCAGTGGATTTGTTTCGGTCTATTGGGGCCCGTAGTTTGATAGGCCCCTAAGTTTCCGTCAACAGTGTATGTCATAACATATTAATAATAACTAGAGTTGCCGGCCTAAAATTCCACCGGTCTAGCTGGTTCCCACGAAATTACGCATCCCAGGTCATACGTATCCGGGAAATTTTTGTCGTCTTGTGCATCCCAGGACATCTACTGTCTAAATCACCGGGTAGCTTGGTCAAATTTACGCCGGTTTAGCTGGCTCCCACGAAATTAACCCCAAGCTGCATACAGTTACCTGCAGGCAACAGCTGACTAAACGTGAAAAAACTAAGTCCCAACTCGCACTGCAAGCTTTGTGAGGGGTCCCCGGGGACCCCGAGCAAAGCGAGCAGCAACAGCCTAGTGGTCAGCGTCCTCGTCTCCAAACCCTGCGAATGCTGGTTCGAACCCCCCGACTGACCCAACTATCATATGGTCCTTAAAAAAAAAGTATCAGAAAATAATTCATGCATTTAAGGGTTAAGCAGTGCCTTTTGTATCCCTGGCAGTACATTCCAGGACAGTAATATCTGAAAAATAAAAATTACGTACTTATTGGAAGCGTAAATTCAATACTTCTATGGAGCAGCGGCAAGTGACGTCACATCGGCTACGAGATAGCATCTGGAGGGCATAGCTACAAGGTGCACTAGATTAAGACGTAAGGGAAAACAACGGCACTTCTAGTCAAAACAGTGCTTTGAGAGCGGTTTTCTTAGGCTTAAAAAAACGTTGTTTTCTCCAACAACAAAAATCGCGTGTTTTAGGCTTAAGAAATCCAGTCTAATAGCATTGGCTTCAGTAAGCCGACCTTTTTTCCCCCCTCCAGTGCCCCTTGCAGCTAACCCAGTTACTGGCTCCACCATAGAGTTGTACACAATAATACTACGTCGTGTCACTGCTCTATAACCTTAGACCAAATGCAAAGGTAACGTACATCATTAACACTAACTTAACTTATACTTAATTTGACTCCTTTTGCACCGCCATGCTTTACGTATAGATAAGCGTATAAAAGTCGTTTTGTTAGGTGAGAGCAGTTGCTAGCCTGAATTTCACCACGCAGGGTCGCCAATAAAGGCACTGTCTGAATTAACACCATTGCCCTTAATTTGGCCGCCACTTTTTGCACTGCCAGTGCTGTTTGTAGAGGGACATAGATGAGCCGTTTTGTTAGGTGAGATTAGTTTCTTTGTCCGAATTTCAGCAGGTAGAGTATAATTTCACTGGGTAAATTTTTAACGCAGTAGACCAGTGACACAACGTAGTATTATTGTATATAACTCTATGCTGGAGCCAGTTACCGGGATAGCTGCAAGGGTCACTGGAGGGGGGGGGGGGGAAGAATGTCGTCTTACTGAAGACAATGCTGTAAAGAGTGGATTTCTTAGGCAAATAACGCGCGATTTTTGTCGATTTGTTGGCAGATTCTGACATTTTTAAGTAAGTGCATGGAATCTTTATTTTCCGATATACAACCTCGCAGCGTAAGGGAATGGAGAAAACAACGGTTTTTTAAGCCTACGAAATCCGCTCTCAAAGCACTGTCTTGACTAGAAGTGCCGTTGTTTAACCCTCCATTTTAATCTAGTGCCCCTTGCAGCTATCTCTCTATAGCCAATATGACGTCACTTGACGTTGCAACTATAGGATGCAAGAGAGTAGCCGATTTTACTCAGTCCGTCCATTGTATGGATATTACTTTGACAATGAAAATGGCTTCCGTTAATTCATGTAATGCAGTTTGGAAGCATAAATGGCTTGCCACGAAATTACACGCATCGTATGGTGTTGAATATATATCCAAGACATTGTGTAATCCACGGAATCCCAGAACGGCGCTGTCTAATTAACAGATTACACTTGCAAAATGAATTTGGCTTTGATTTGGCATTATGCCCGGTTTCACGGTTTGGTAAACGTACTTAAGCAGTTAAAAATATTTACCGTTTTACCGAGAACTTGCAGTTAACGGCCTTAACAAAAGTGGCAGTCCATGGTTTTTATTTTAGTGCACCCGCTGCGAACCGCAGGTGGTGGTCTGTGACGTCACTTCCCTCAGCATGGTCGCCTGCAGTGTTTGCCCGTAAGGAAGGTTTTTCTTTTCTTTTTCATCTTTTTTTGAGCAAAATAAAAATGACTTTTAAAACTAACGTAGTTTGAGTACTCCTATAAAGAAAGCGTTGTATAGATCATTAACACTTTGTGTGCACGGTGTATCTTGAGTCCTGCGAGTAATTTGCGAGCGGCTACGTCTTCCTGGATGGGGTGGCTTTAATCCATGGCCGCCATTGTTTTTGTAACCATCTTGGATATCAACAAGGCACTCTGCTACTGAAAACGTACAATCGATTATCTGTGTTCGTTCTGCGGAGAACTCAAGATAGGCCGCGGACACTATAGTTAAACATAACCTGCCTGGCCTTAGCTATACCTCCAAACTGTCTTGAGCTTATAACCCAATTTTCGCAGCATGGACGGGATTCGAACTCGAAACCTTTAGATTTGCAGGATGACGACCTAACCAGTCACGCTATACTGATTTGATAAAATGCTCCGTCTTTAAGGCTTGTAATAAAATAATGGGACGTGATATTTCGTTTGTTGTTGATAGTTATTAAGTATTCGATAGTACCCTTCACTCTGCTGAATCCTCGCCCTTTATCTTCGCTACCGTGCAAAAGAATGAACCCGCTCGCTCTTTTTCACCGTCTTTTTACGTTACTTCCTCCTATTCCAACTCCTCCGCCTTTAGTTCCGTTCTACCGCTTTAAGAGCGAATGTTCTCGGGGTACTACGCAAATAGAAGTAGTTACAGGGCATCGACAAAAAAACCCTTCACGTATCTTCGTCCCCTTTTAACTTCTTCTCATCAAGTTCCGTTTTACCGATTTTATTATATAGATACTAATAATAATAATAATAAATTTATTGATATGGAAAGTCAAACAGTGCGTGCAGAGTCACTGAGAATGGCTACTGATGCATGACCCAGAAATTTTAGATCAAAACAAAACAATCACGACAGTAAGTTTAAAAAACCTAAAAAGACTTGAATACTCGAAGTCTATAAGGTTATTTAGTTGAGAATATGTTAAAAAGAGGTTGGACCAAAACCTGCGCAATTAAAGGGTGACCACCCCTGTATGAGTCAGACGTTCACAGGAAGGTTTTTTTTTAAGCCGTGCAAAGACTTACTTTAGCTGAAATACTGTCAATACTGCCTACATGATAAGGTAACCAAACCGGGCTAGCGTATTCTAAAATTGGTCTTACGAATTCCTTAAAAGCTCTGCTAAGAGTCACTTTATCTCCAGATGTAAATATTCGCTTGACCAATGCAACCATTGATTCGCAATTTTACCAATGTTGGTAAACTGTAAATTCGATTTTAAATCTATACAAAACCAGACACCCAGGTTTTTTTTTTTCCAAAATTACTGGGAGACACAATTTCACCAGAAAACCGAGCACTCTAGTAGAGGGTTTTGGTTTCCTTTGTGGAAAACACTGCACTTGTTGGCTG
>JAHWFP010142148.1:0-19014 GCA_023313725.1 Lithobius niger | reverse complement strand
GGGAATAGCCAGTTGGAGCTGCCACCTTAGTCTACAACTTTATCTACCACCTTACTAGTTTCTTTTTACGTTGTTTGACTGTTCACGGCCTACATTATTTAAACCAACTCTGAATTTACTCGTGACAGCAGAAAAAGCGACAAACGTATAAAGAAGAAATTTCAGTAATTCCGTTAAACTTCGTAGGTTAAGTTGGACGTTTTTACCGTGGGGTTTCAAAAATTCATCCATCGTTGTTGACAATCGCGCGCGCTGTCTGCTTCGTGCTTTGCATTCGTTTTATTAGTCTTTCTTCCGGTTTGCAAATGATATACCATCAAGTTCAAGACCTCCGGGGGCACGAGCGGAAAACCTTTCGTAAATAAATCATTTTCTTGCGGTAATTTTGTCTGCTGCGACTTCGGAGGTGGCTATACTTTGTCATCGTTGCAGTTGATGTTGATGTTGTTGTTGTTGCTGTTGTTGTTGTGGATTTGTTTACGAGAACGAGAAGAATGATTTTAATATTTATATTGTTTACAAGTGTAAAGGTTGCTGCTGTACCTTTCAGGTCAAGATTTTGTTTACCAATCGTTGTTTGTTTTGCTTTGCGTATTTCGATTCCGGTGGTATGTTGACGTTTGACTTGATTGTTTGTTTGTCTTCTTGTATGTTTGCCCAAATTGCAGTAGAAGTTTTTCGGTGGATAAATTTTGTGTATAATTGAAAGTCGGCCCGTTGTTTTGACTAGGTTGTTGACTGTATATCTCCTTGTTGAAAGAGTTGCATACGAGAGGTCCATGCCGGTGTTCAGAGGCGTACGCAGCCTTTCAAAGGGTGGGAGAATGGGGAGCGTGCTTGCGGAAAAGGGTAAATGAACACACATTTTTGAGGACCTTTTCTCGGACCTTTTTTCAGAAGTTGCCCTACTTTGGGCAGCAAAAAAGAGCAAAAAAGGGCAAATCAGTATATATCACAAATCTCGAAAAACCTTTTTTTTTAATATTTTTTCTTCATGACTTTATCTATACCTACATGGCAAAATAAAAAAGACAAATACGGGCAAAAAAGGAAAAGGCGGTGGAGCGGCGTACTTGACCCAAGTGTTCCAATGTGCGTACCCCCTTGCCAGTCTCTACAAGTAAGTAAGTATTTATTGAGCTTACAACTAGGTAGGTACATCAACACTAATGTTGCATGAAATAATAAAAATAATAAACTATTATAAAAATGGAGTTCCTCTATGTGAAAATGCAGTGCTACACACAATACGCATTTGAACGGCTTCACTCCAGAAAGAATTCGGCCGTGCGTCATAAAATATACCCATTGCGTAAATGTCGAGTTACACAATTATTGGCATTTAAACAGCTTCTCTCCAGAAAATACTATTGTTACTGCTGTATAACACATCTTTGCGTAAACGCAGCGTTACGGTAGTCGCATTTATACGGCTTCACTCCAGAATGAATCTGGTAATACAGCTTAAAGTGTTCTTTGCGCGTGAATGGCTTCGCATTTAAGCAGCTTCTCTACAGAATGAATTCAACAGTGACTCTATAAAGTTCCTCTTTGTGGCAGAATTAGTAGCACATCTACCCGCCAAGGAAGTTATCCACTCCTGACTAAAGCTAACACAAGGAAAATTGGAAATTAGCCAACAGCGAAAATCATACACAAGAAATAACATAGTTCAATAAGCCAACTTTATGCACTTACGTTTCGTCGGAGTGGCATGACCCGGATTCGAACTTGCTACCCAGTTCGCCCCCGCATCACTTGCATAGCGCCTTAATCGCTATGGCCACATCCTCCACTGGCATAAAGATTATTTTTAGTGTATGATTTTCGCTATTGGCTAATTTCCAATTTTCCTTAATATTATTTCCAGCGGTTTATGTGTGTTTATTACTCCTGTATTATTGAGCCTTGTGAGTGTATGATTTGTCTTCCCTCTTCATTGTCTATGGCCGAGTGAATTTCGGTCGAATGGAACCCTGGTCACGGTTGTGACCTTAATAACGGGTTTAGTGAGTTATCTTTATGCCAGTGGAGGATGTGGCCATAGCGATTAAGGTGCTATGCAAGTGATCTGGGGGCGAACTGGGTAGCCGGTTCGAATCCGGGTCATGCCACTCCGACGAAACGTAAGTGCGTAAAGGTGGCTTACTGAACTACGTTATTTCTAGTGTATGATTTTCGCTAAGGCTAATTTCTAATTTTCCTTAATCTTATTTCCAGTGATTTATGTCTATTTATTTAAAGCTAACACAAGACATTGTGAGTTAAACAGGATGGAAAGCCAATGGGCTCGAGATAGGCTAAATAAATACGGATGCAAACCTATTTACGTTGCCTTTTGAACTTAAATGTCAGGACTGACTGAGTGGGGAATCGAACCCACGACCTTTGAAATCAAAGACCGAGGTCCTACCCCTGAGCCATACTGACACGGCTTATGGACGTTTCCTTTTAAAATGTATACTGGCTTTGTCAGTATGGCTCAGAGGTAGGACCTCCGTCTTTGATTTCAAAGGTCGTGGGTTCGTTTCCCCTCTCAGTCAGTCCAAAAGGCAACGTAAATAGGTTTGCATCCGTATTTATTTAGCCTATCTCGAGCCCATTGGCTTTCCGTCTCGTTTAACTCATTATTTCACGCTTTCTTGTGTGTTCCTTCCAATTCACTGGTGTGTGGCGCGCAATCAAGCGTCCCTCCAGTGGCGATTGGAAAAGTGTATGTTTACATATATATGTGTGCGTGTTAAATTCTGCCTATGGACGTTTCCTTTCAATTGGCCGTGTCAGTATGGTTCAGCGGTAGGACCTTGGCCTTTGATTTCAAAGGTCTTGGGTTCTATTCCCCGCTCAGGCAGTCTGATATATGATTCCAAAAGGCAACTTAAATAGGTTTGCATCCTTATATTTATTTAGACAATGTGAATGAGCGAGTCTCGAGCTAGTAAGTAGTATTACATCTTAGTCTCAGGTGACATTACCTCTCGTTGAATCGTTCATTTTGTAGTACATGTGCAGCATTTAAAAGGGTGCTATAGGCTGGCCCATGGTTAGTAAACTATCGTACCCGACCTATAACACTATTAGGGAGGTAGACAAAATGGCCGCCAAGATGGCCCATTTCTTCAAGATCTGTTTGGGAAATGGCCAGGCTAATCGCGTTTTTGTACGGTGAGTCGAGACATCTATTGGTAGCTATGTGGTGGTTTTTAAAATAATAATTTTGATTTTTGCGCCGGTTTCTTTGATCAAACGAAAACAAACAGTTTTACGACAAAAGGGTTGGGGATTTTTTTTTTTGCGAAGGAGGGGTTCATACATACATCTCATACATTCATCTCTTCATATAAGATGTTGACAATTCGACGTATGATGACACAAAGCACGTGTATGGTGATTTAGAAGATTTGGGAGGTTAACATCATTTTATTGTGTGTCCTATATATAGTCTTTTAAATGTGAGTGAAAGTAACTTTTTTATTTTAGTCATTATAATATTATAACGAGCGGAGTCGCTCGCTTCGCTCGCTCATTCCGTGTCGTCCCGATACGCTCAAGGAGCTTTGAGCTTAGATATCATCGTATGTTCGCGCTGCTGGCCGACGCGTTCCGGGCGCAGCTACTATCTCAGCGGGCCTTGGCTGCTACTCTTATAATTTGCCGTTCCGTCGGTAGATGGCGGAGATGGCATCGTATGTCCTGCTTGCTGCTGCGCTGCAGATGACTGCGTTGCGGATCTTGTGTAATTATATATATATCTTTATTAATAAAATCGAGTTGTCGCGTAGGATGGACGGCAACGAGACGGCCACAAGACGGCCGCCACAAGACGGCCGCAAGTAATTGATAGAGCACATATCCGATTTCATTGTCGGTCGCTCGCCCTTTTTCTTTGCTATCGTGGGAAGAATGAGCCTGCTCGCCCTCTTGCTGATTGTTGAAGCTTCGTTTGTTTAATCCTCCCTTACAATGTCTCCAATGCCTATTTATTTATTTCCCGTGTACAAAGACGTATTTATTATTAATTTCACATGCACAAAGGCGTATTTATTTATTTCACATGTACAAACGCGTATTCCAACCATTTTTGCAGCAAAGAATCATATGTAATGTAAGTGTATGGACTCCGGAACAAGGGATACGCTGAATGAGGGAGTGAAGCAAACGAAAAACACCCTTTCCTAACCAGGGTACGCAAAAACACATAGACGGGATACACGCATTCCGTAACAAACACATGAGGAAGGAAATCGTCCCAGTGTTTTTAACGGTGCATCAAACATCACCCGTGCGTAGCACGGGCTTCCGCTAGTTTATTAATAAAATCGAGTTGTCGCGTAGGATGGACGGCAACGAGACGGCCACAAGACGGCCGCCCCAAGACGGCCACAAGACGGCCGCCCCAAGACGGCCGCAAGTAATTGATAGAGCACATATCCGTTTTCATTGTCGGTCGCCCTTTTTCTTTGCTACCGTGGGAAGAATGAGGCCGTTCGCCCTCTTGCTAATTGTTGAAGCTTCGTTTGTTTAATCCTCCCTTACAATGTCTCCAAAGCCTATTTATTTATTTCCGGTGTACAAAGGCGTATTTATTATTTCACATGCACAAAGGCGTATTTATTTATTTCACATGTACAAACAAGTATTCCAACCATTTTTGCAGGAAAGAATCATATGTAATGTAAGTGTATGGACTCCGGAACAAGGGATACGCTGAATGAGGCAGTGAAGCAAACGAAAAACACCCTTTCCTAGCCAGGGTACGCAAAAACACATAGACGGGATACACGCATTCCGTAACAAACACATGAAGAAGGAAATCGTCCCAGTGTTTTTAACGGTGCATCAAACACCACCCGTGCGTAGCACGGGCTTCCGCTAGTATGTATATATATAGATATAGATATTCAGCCGTCCCTTTTCTCTGTTCTCTATAGCAATATTTGTCCCTAGAAAACATTTCAATATCCCTACGACTCATAGTTCGTTGTAGCATTATTGTAGCATTTTTTTTTCCATGGTTGGTGGCATTTTGCAGCATGATTTTGAAGGGGCGGTGGCACTTGTATGTTTTTTAGCCTGGTAACACCGCTGTTGCTTGCACTGTTGATAGATTCGTTAGGGATGGGTTAGGGGCCGGAAGTATCAGTTGAAATATGCTAAAATTATCAGGGTTTTTTTTTTTTAGCCTTTCAGCGGGGAGGATACTGACTTTTCGAGCTCCGGACTTGGTAATATTACCTTTAAGCCATTGGCACGTTTTACGAACCGTGCTATGAAATTGCATAAATCTTTCGCCAACAAATGATTACAATCGTACTTGCTTGCATGCTGGCCTATTTTCACTTCCATAATTAAACGTCTATTCAACGTTATGTTCGCACTTTTCTTTAATTTGGCAAACGTTCCTTTCTTTCTTTTATTTCTTTCTTTCACGTGTGGCGTTTCCCTTAATGAGTCATGCTGCGACGTAGCCTACGCTGAACACAGCTAATTTCCGTAATTAACAACGCTTTAACGCCGGATTCTAAAAATACTTATTTTTTTTTTTGCTGAATTAGGCTAAAGCAGAAAAAGAAAAAAAAAAACAAATACCATTAATGCAGGTCGGATTCTACTGCTATCATTTTTGCAGCTAAAACACGAGGAACTTGCACGATTGCACGAAAAATTATGGAAAAAGTGATGTTAATTTTGCCGTCAGTGCCAGTGGCTTATTACCCACGAGGCAGTTGCCTCAGGGCCCCACGGAAGTCTGGGGCCCAAACGGGGCCCCCAACAATGCACTTCTCATTATGCAAAATATATTGCATATGCATTGTAGCAATTTTAATATTAAGAAAGGGTTTATTTTTCTTTTACACTAAGTGCAGTTTATTGTTCCTCATGACATCGTAGAAAGTTGCACATTAGTGCATCTATATAGCTTCTCGTTTGGGGCATTCACAAAATCTTGCCTTGGGTAAATAGCCCTGCCACGTGGGCCTCATATTGGGGTGAAGGGGCATCATATCAGAGTAACTTAGCCCCATACTTCGTATCAGGGTGAGAGGCCCCGTATCAGCATGAGGGGAACTCATGTTATGATGACGGACCCCGTACGAGGGTAATGGGTGAGAGGCCCCAATATCAAGGGGAAGGCACCTCATATTGGGATGAGGGGTCCGTACCAGGGTAAGGGATGAGGGGCCCCATATCAGGGCAAAGGGGCGTGAGGGTAAGGGCGCTCCACGTCGGGTGAGGGGCCCCATGTTATGATGATTGCTCTCCCATATTTAAGCGAGGGGCCCACTTCTGTGTGAGAGGGCCATCTTGAAAGGTCTGCCTCGGGGCCCCCACACGGGCTAATAAGGCCCTGGTCAGTGCACTGAAATATACGAATTCCCCACATTATAATCTCGCTGTAGTTTGGCCTATAGGAAAGGTAAAACAAGATGGCGACACCATTTTTACGGTAAAAGCTTCTGCCGCGGTTATTTACTCATTAAAATACTGCATTACTAGCTAGTAGGAAGTGACACTTGACCGTTTGTCGTTGCAGTGGTTTTGTTTCGGTCTATTGGGGCCCGTAGTTTGGTAGCCCCTAAGTTTCCGTCAACAGTGTATGTCATAACATATTAATAATAACTAGAGTTACTGGCCTAAAATTCCACCGGTCTAGCTGGTTCCCACGAAATTACGCATCCCAGGTCATACGTATCCGGGAAATTTTGTCTTGTGCATCCCAGGACACTACTGTCTAAATGACCAGATATATAGCTTGGTCAAATTTACGCCGGTTTAGCTGGCTCCCACGAAATTACGCAGCATGCCTTTTGTATCTGAAAAATAAAAATTACTTACTTATTGAAAGCGTAAATTCAATATTTCTATAGAGCAGCGGCAAGTGACGTCACATCGGCTACGAGATAGCATCTGAACGGCATAGCTACAAGGTGCACTAGATTAAAATGTAAGGGAAAACAACGGCATTTCTAGTCAAGACAGTGCTTTGAGAGCGGATTTCTAGGCTTAAAAAAACGTTGTTTTCTCCAACAACAAAAATCGCGCGTTATAGGCTTAAGATATCCAGTCTAATAGCATTGGCTTTAGTAAGACGACCTTCTTTTCTCCCTCCAGTGCTCCTTGCAGCTAACCCTGTTACTGGCTCCACCATAGAGTTATATACAATAATACTATGTTATGTCACTGCTCTAGAACCTTAGACCACTTATGCAAAGGTACTGTACATCATTAACACTTAATTTATACTTAATTTGACTCCTTTTGCACCGCCATACTTTATGTATATAGATAAGCATATATAAGTCGTTTTGTTGGGTGAGAGCAGTTTGCTGCCTGAATTTCACCAGGCAGGGTCGCCAATAAAGACACTGTCTGAATTAACACCATTGCCCTTAATTCGACTCTTTTTGCACTGCCAGTGCTGCTTGTAGAGAAGCATAGAAAAGCCGCTTTGTTTGGTGACATCAGTTTCTTTGTCCGAATTTCAGCAGGCAGAGTCCATAGTTTCAATGGGGATTAATTTTTAACGCAGTAGAGCAGTGACATTTGCCGCCATATTGGCACCAGTATGGTTTTTGGAGGGCGTAACTACAAGGTGCACTACATAAAAATGGAGGGAAAAACAACGGAATAGCGGATTTCTTAGGCTAAAAATAACGTTGTTTTTTCCAACAACAAAAATCGCGCGTTTTAGGTCTAAGACTCTTCACAGCATCGGCTTCAGTATGACTCCCTTCTGTTTCTCTCTGCAGTGCCCCTTGCAGCTAACCCATTAAGGCTCCAGCATAGAGTTATATACAACAATACTACGTCGCGTCACTGCTCTATAGACCGGTGACACAACGTAGTATTATTGTATATAACTCTATGCTGGAGCCAGTTACCGGGATAGCTGCAAGGGTCACTGGAGGAGGTGAAAGAAGGTCGTCTTACTGAAGACAATGCTGTTAAGAGTGGATTTCTTAGGCATAAAACGCGCGATTTTTGTCGATTTATTGGCAGATGCTGACATTTTTAAGCAAGTGGAATCTTTATTTTCCGATTACAACCTCGCAGCGTAAGGGAATGGAGAAAACAACGGTTTTTTAAGCCTACGAAATCCGCTCTCAAAGCACTGTCTTGGCTAGAAGTGCCGTTGTTTAACCCTCCATTTTAATCTAGTGCCCCTTGCAGCTATCTCTCTATAGCCAATATGACGTCACTTGACGTTGCAACTATAGGATGCAAGAGAGTAGCCGATTTTACTCGGTCCTTCCATTGTATGGATATTACTTTGACAATGAAAATGGCTTCCGTTAATTCATGTAATGCAGTTTGGAAACATAAATGGCTTGCCACGAAATTACACGCATCGTATGGTGTTGAATATATATCCAAGACATTGTGTAATCCACGGCATCCCAGAACTGCACTGTCTAATTAACAGATTACACTTGCAAAATGAATTTGGCTTTGGTTTGGCATTATGCCCGGTTTCACGGTTTGGTAAACGTACTTAAGCAGTTAAAAATATTTACCGTTTTACCGAGAACTTGCAGTTAACGGCCTTAACAAAAGTGGCAGTCCATGGTTTTTATTTTAGTGCACCCGCTGCGAACCGCAGGTGGTGGTCTGTGACGTCACTTCCCTCAGCATGGCCGCCTGCAGTGTTGGCCCGTAAGGAAGGTTTTTCTTTTCTTTTTCATCTTTTTTTGAGGAAAATAAAAATGACTTTTAAAACTAACGTATAGTTTGAGTACTCCTATAAATAAAGCGTTGTATAGATCATTAAAATTTTATTGTGTGCGCGGTGTATCTTGAGCCCTGCAAGTATTTTGTGATCGGCTACGTCTTCCTGGATGGGGTGGCTTTAACCTATGGCCGCCTTTGTTTTTGTAACCATCTTGGATATCAACAAGGCACTCTGCTACTGAAAACGTACAATCGATTATCTGTGTTCGTTCTGCGGAGAACTCAAGATAGGCCGCGGACACTATAGTTAAACATAACCTGCCTGGCCTTAGTTATACCTCCAAACTGTCTTGAGCTTATAACCCAATTTTCGCAGCATGGACGGGATTCGAACCCGCTACTTTTATATTTGCAGGATGACGCCCTAGTCAGTCACGCTATACTGATTTGATAAAATGCTCCATCTTTAAAGCTTATAATAAAATAATGTGACGTAATATTTCGTTTGTTGTTGATAGTGATTAAGTATTCGATAGTACCCTTCACTCGGCTGAATGCTCACCCTTTATCTTTGCTACCGTGCAAAAGAATGAGCCCACTCGCTCTTTTCCACCGTCTTTTTACGTCACTTCCTCCTATTCCAACTCCTCCGATTCTAGTTCCGTTCTACCGCTTTAAGAGCGAATGTTCTCGGGGTACTACGCAAATAGAAGTAGTTACAAGGCATCGACAAAAAAACCCTTCACATCTCTTTGTTCCCTTTTAACTTCTTCTCATCAAGTTCCGTTTTACCTATTTTATTATATAGATACTAATAATAACAGTAACAATAATACATTTACTGATATGGAAAGTGCGTGCAGAATCACCGAGAATGGCTACTGATGCATGACCCAAAAATTTTAGATCAAAACAAAATAATCATGACAGTAAGTTTAAAAAACCTAAAAAGACTTTGAATACTCGAAGTCTGTAAGGTTATTTAGTTGAGAATATGTTAAAAAGAGGTTGGACCAAAACCTGTGCAATTCAAGGGTGACCAATCCTGTATGAGTCAGACCTTCTCAGGAGGTTTTTTTTTTTTTAAGCTGTGCACAGACTTACTACAGCTGAAATACTATCAAACTGCCTACATGATAAGGTAACCAGACCGAGCTAGCCTATTCTAAAATTGGTCTTACGAATTCCTTAAAAGCCCTGCTAAGTGTCACTTTATCTCCAGGTGTAAAAATTCGCTTGACCAATGCAACGATTGATTCGCAATTTTACCAATGTTGGTAAACTGTAAATTCGATTTTAAATCTATACAAAACCAGACACCCAGGTTTTTTTTTTCCAAAATTACTGGGAGGCACAATTTCACCAGAAAACCGAGCACTCAACTAGAGGGTTTTGGTTTCCTTTGTGGAAAACACTGCACTTGTTGGCTGACATAGGTAGTTGCCAAACAAGAGACCAATCAACCAGCTCCTTGACAGCGGAGGTAAGTTGAAATGAACTGCTTTCATCCACAAGGGGTCCCTGAGCCTCGACATCGTAAGGTTTGCTGAGCTTTGCATCACTGGTTTTAATCACGAGGTCATTACGGAAAATAATGAACAGTAGGGGCCCAAGGACCGACCCCTGGGGCACACCACTGTTGATTGGCAGCAGGCTTGAGCGGGTAATGCCAAGGATGACCCACAGAATATCTCAAAACCCATAGCGCTCAAGTTTAAAGAGAAGTTTACTGTGTACTACGGATTCAATGGATTCAGCATAGTCAGTATAACAAATAATAATAATAATAAATAAATGTTTATTCAATGAAAAAAAAAGTGATTTGGAGCAGGGAGGGCTGAAAGCCATTTACTCCAGTCCAAACTTAAGAGCATAAGCATAGGCTACAAAAACCAAGAAACTAAAGCTAAGTTTATATACAGTTTTCTGGCCTTTTTAAAAAAGGAGTCAAACTTTCCAAATTTATAAATTTTCTAAAACTGTTTACGGTTTCCTCAGCCAGAGAATTCCATACTGGGATCACTTCACGGCAAAAAAGTAATGCCGACATGAATCCAGTTTGGTAGCTGGAATGGTTAATTTAAACCACTGACCACGAGTCCAAAGAGCTGGGCTAAAATTTAAAGAAAAATTTTAAAAAAAGGGAGATCCACAGTTAGAAAACCATGAATAATCTTAAAAAAAAAAAAATTTGGTCATCCTTTAGCATTCTGGGTTCCAGGGAATCGAGTCCCGGTCATTTGTGAATCGTCGCTGTACAGACACAAGAAGGTCTATATCTTTCAGCAGGTATGGAGACCAGACAGAGCTTGCATATTCCAGTAGAGGTCTCACATAGACCTTAAATGCCCAAATCTTTGTTGGAACATCACCAGAAGTAAAGCAACGTCGTACGATTGTTTCCCGTCGATTGCAGTAGCTGCAACATGTCCACAGTGATCAATCGATTTAAGTTCAGCAGCACAGGTTACCCCAGTTATTGTGAAAATAATGTGTAAGGAAAGCAAGTGCTACGATTTAATTAAATGAATTAAATTAGTTTCTTTAAATTTAAGCATAGCCTAGTTTAAACGTAGTGGTTTGAGACGTAGTTTCTATTTATCGCTAATAAGCTACAAAGATCAGGTTGAAGTGGAATTTGAATTTAGGGGTAGACTCTCCTTTTAGTGCTTGATTCTTCAAGTTTGCATTTAGATAGGAGTTAAGAAGAACGTGATATTGACTCTGTTAATGATACCAATGACATCTAACCGAATCTGAATTTCGTGTGCGAGTGTACCAATTTCCGAAAGAGAGAGCAAGCGGTTGGAGAATCTATTGCTGATTACATCATTGAGTTAAAGAGGCCTCCCCCCCCCCCCATTGCAAATACGGGCCGACAACGGCACTAATCTAGAAACAATGCTCAGATACCGGTTTGTGGCTGGAATTCGTAATGCAGACACTTTGAAACAGACGTTTCACATTGGGAGCCAAAATCTATATTTTACGTACCCATAGAAAAAATGTTCTGCTCCCAAATGTAACATACAGAACCATACCAAGCGATAAGCCTGCAACAAGAAATTGGTTTTCAACAATTTGCTACTACCTTTTGCTTATAGGCCGAACCATTCTCAACTTGGCCACCTCTTTATTGGCTTTTGATTTGATTTTAATTTTGTTGTTATTTGTTGTATTTAGTTAGTTTTGGTGTGTTGATATCATTCATTTGAAAGGCCGAACCTCTCAACTTGGTGGCCTCCTCACCAGTTTTTGGCTTTGTTTATTTTGCTTTGTTTTTACACTTGGTGAATTGGACGTGAATACAATTTCTTTGCAACGTTGTTTAGATTTATCGTGATACACTAATGTGTGTCTAAGCACGCACGTCAGTATACAAGTTCTCATTGTCGGAACTTTGGCCGTCCAATGAGAGACGATGCCGACAATAGTAACAATGGTTATAACAATATTTTCGTACTTACGCGCCCTCCCACGCCATCCCTGTTACGCCCCAAGGCTCCAAACCATAAATGGTACGCAGTTCGTATTGTAGTGCACCCATTCGTCCAATTTCCGTTATCCTTCCCGTTATCTAGGAATCGATGAATAATCACCCTATGGGATTTAACATGGGGATGAGCGGACTAGCTAGCTAGTTTGTAACACATTTTCAACGTTATTGAGGGGCAGATTTTGCATTGAAAGCAGCATAGCTGGCATTCAAACACGAGTTAATTTTTGTCAGGTGGGTCATTGCTCTCGATTTCAACACAATTTAAGCTTTTGTACCGCATTATTATTTTTTCCCAAGTACCTGAAATGTGCCCAACTATGCTTCAAGATATACGACACTGACGCAATGGCGTCGCGCTACAATGGTTTACAACCTCGACAATTGAATTAATGTGATGTTTGTTTTGATGTTTGTGGCCTAACTTGGCGCGACACACTAGCGTGTGTCTATATCTACGAAACGCTTTCGTCTTTGTGTCGTATCAGGCTTCTATCACCCAGTTTAGACGAGCTCAGTGCTATACAACAATGCTTGTAACAATGCAACAAGCTTGATACCTTCATCCCAGGCATGGAGTAATGAGATCGACAAAGGGCCAGCACGCGTACAACAAAGAACGAATTGTGCTGACGTTCTTTTGCTCAGAAAGCTTGACAATGCGACTGTGCGTGCAACAATGTTTGCACAAAAAACAATCCTAATGCCAATTTTCCCCTTCAGCGAACAAAGACGATGTTGCAATAACAATGAATGCGCTTTTTAATTGTTACGCGACTGGGTGATAATTAGGTTATTACCCGCTTTCCTCGTACTGAGCTCAACAATGGCTCCACATTGTTAATCTCAGTACTCGGAAAGCGGGTAATACAACCCTACTGGCTATGAAATTACCAACATATCGTCGTTTGATTTAAAACTGTAAGCTTTTGTGGAAAAATGTATTATTTTATTTAAAACCAACAAAAACTACTTTAAAAACTGATTTAGAACCCGAGGCCATGGGCTCTGTAAAGGCTATTCAAGGTTTCAAGGTTTATTAAGAGCCTAGTGGCCCGAAGCCATGCGCCACTAAAGGCTATTCCTTTAGCCTGCCGACAATGCAACATTCCGCACTACTAAGCCATTGTTTGCGCGGTAACAATGCTGTACGATAGGCACTGCCATTATAGACACACACACAAAAAAATTTATTTTAAATATCTGCCCCGTAGTTCAAATATCCTCCGCCACCTCTTTAAAATCTACATTTTGCAGCCATCCTTCCACTTTAATACAAATTTGTACAACTCAAGACAATTTCCCAATGGGGCCGAGGGAAAGTTTCGGAAATATAATATTGCGAAGATACCGCGGACCAAGACATTAAAAGCAATTTTCGTTGCATCCATCGGACACAGAGAGAAAGGGGGGGTTTCGGGTTCCCGAACCTGGACGAAATCACCGAGCATATTCCGATCCAGGAGAAAGAAATCGATTTACGTACCCTGTGGCCACAGGCTAAATGTGATGCCTGTAACCCTAGGGAAAAAGAGTAATATCTCTTATAATGTCCGGGTAGTATTGCTCACGAACATTTACGTAATTAAGAGATAACATTAAACTCCACCTTGGAGGGTTTTAGATCTAACCCGATTCAATTCCAGTGACACTTTTCCCAAAAGTATTGCGATGCTGCTGGCTATTTCAAGAGTGTTTTAAAGCGAGCTTTGGAAGGAGGAGGGAGGGGGGGGGGTGGAGGGAGCAGAAGTTAAAGTTACTGGGGTCGTTGCTGATGGTCGTCTTGTTGTTGGAGTCGTGCGCGTGTTTTCGCCAGGTGCTTGCTGTTTTTTTTACCCCAAGCAACGTGTTTCACCACAATTTTACTGGCGAATTTTGTCGTTTTAATTTTGAGCTGCTAAAACTGGTAAACCTCTCTACTCTCTCGTCTGCTCGGCGAAAACGCGGTTTGCCAGCAAGGGGGGGGGCCCCCCCAGTAACTGTTACGGTCGCACCATAACGTCACAGAAGGATTATACTAGCGTAAATAGCGCTCACCGTTTGACCGAGGACCGCAGAAGCACAGACAACGTGGCACTCGTATCCGTAGTATAAGATGGCCCACAGTGGAGTTCAAAAGTGCCGGCAAATAATCATTGCGCTGTCACAAAAACTGCCCAAACAATTCGTGGTATTTTCACAAACTGCATAATATGGCAAATGTTAGCTAACACAGTTTACTATCACGAAATTCGCTCTCCCTCGCTCTCCTTAAAGTGTGCGCGGCCTATATTTTGAGTCCGCCGCAGAACGAACACAGATAATCGATTGTACGTTTTTGGCAGCAGAGTGCCTTGTTGATATCCAAGATGGTTACAAAAACAATGGCGGCCGTCGAATACAGCCGCCCCCTCCAGGAAGACGTAGTAGCTCGTAAAATACTTCCAGGACTCAAGATACGCCGCGCACACAATAGTGTTGTTTTTCGGTCATTTTTAAGCTGCGTGTTCGCAACGTACGGGACAAAAAACATTTTTTTGGGACACGCACAACACACAACAGCTCACTGGGACACACAACAACCTTTTTCTACACACACAAAACGTTTATGAAATCGGAACAAGATGGCCACTGGCGTCGGGAACAGTTTACCATCTTCCTCGGTTGTAATGTGTCTTATCCGATGTTGAAATACCAGAATTTCATTCCGGCTTCATGAAAGTTTTATGTGCGTAGAAAAAAAGAGGTTGTGTGTCCCAACGAGCTACCGCAGTAACAACACGCGTTCCTTCCCCTTTTGCCCTCCAAGCTCGTGCCCTCGCGCATATAATGCTTGCCGAGTGTTGCTTTTCATGGGAATATGCTCTTCCCGCAGCGAAGTGAGTACATTGCTGCAAGTTGCCACCTAACGAAACTGCTAGTTATCTAGTTATCTCTTGCGCTTGCTTCGCAGCAAGTAAAGGAGTGGACAAAGAAATATTTTTTAACTCAACAAACGTGTCTCCTTAATTATTGAGTAAAATTTAATACGGCCTCATCCACCTGGAAGCAGGCTGTAAAGATTAACGATATTACTGCCACTAGATAAGGAAAATAGGAAATTAGAAGTTTATTTACTGCCACTAGATGGCACCACTATAGAATATAAAGAAAGTGGCGCCATCTAGTGGCAGTACTGTCGTTAATCTTTGCAGTTTGCTCCAGGTACACGAGGACGTACCAAATTTTTACTCAATAATTAAGGAATCACACGGCTTGTCCGGTGTGTTCATTCTTTCTGCATTCTTTTGCTTGCTGTTGCTGCGAGCCAGCGCTAGAGAAAATTATACCACGCGCCATGGCTGTTTGCTGTGACGTTCATATCAGCCATTGCCAAACAGCCATTGCCAAACAGCCATTGCGTATAGATGTTGCCGACTTTCATTTGGTGCCAACCCGCTTTTAAAGGCAGTTTGCCACCCAATTAGCATTGCAGCATTTAGGCCTATCGAGTTCTCTCTCGCAGGAAGCAAAGGAATGCACAAAGCAAAACTACTAAACGCTATGCAAAGAAGCCACGTGACTCCTTAATAATTGTGTACAAATTTGGTACGCCCTCGTGCACCTGGAAACAAGCTGTAAAGCTTAACGATATTAGTGTCACTAGATGGCTCCACTGAAAAATATAAAGAAATTCCCCTGGCGCCATCTAGTAACACTGATGTCGTTAATATTTACAGCTTGTTTCCAGGTGTACGAGGGCGTACCAGATTTTTACTCAGTAATTAAGGAAAGTCACGTGGCTTGTTTGTTGCGTTTAAAAGTTTTGCTTTGTGCATTCCTTTGCTTCCTGCGAGAGAGAACTCGATAGGCCTAGATGCTGCAATGCTAATTTGGCGACAACCGGCCTTTAAGTTGTAGTGCTGATAAGCTCAAGTGCTGATAAGCTCAAGTGCTGATAAGCTCAAGTACTTAGTTCCCCATTGTAAAGCATCATTCGCCGTGAATGGACCACTAACCCCAAAATGGGCAAGAATGGCTTGGCTACAGTTAGTCGTAAAATGCGGGAAGCTGAAAGGTTTTCCAACCCCCGTTTCAGAAGTTGTAGAGAAACAAACACAGTTTGTTTGTTACTGCAGTAAATAAACACAATTTTCGAGCCCAAGTCACTTTGTACCGAAAACAAACAAAAAAGAAAACCCATCAGATTCCACACAAAAAAAGCATTTTTCTTGTCACCACTATCAGAAGGGTTAGCTAGGGCCGGATTTGATGGAGCCCTGGCGACATGGCCATCGGCCCCAAATCAGAATCTGAAAAGTGTGCAAAACACACCATGTTGGAAACGGAGGAACAGACAAACGGAACAGCTCGTTATTTGCGTGGAACCATATTGTTGCGTGCAAACACGGATGCAGGGAAAGGATGTTGCTTTCTGAAAGGAAATTCTGCAATTCCCAGGTTAACCGAAGCAGAAATATCGACGTTGAGAAACAGCTAAGGATTGAAAGGCGCTTGCAGTCACATTAATGCAGCCTAGGAAGAAAGAAAACAATGCCACAAAGAACAAAGGAAACTCGTGGTGTTATAGCCTAAATTGGATAATGCACAGAGACCGAGGTAATTCATAAAAAAAAATGCAAGAGGACGTGCATTATCCTTATTATTAAACTCTAGAGGAGGTTTCTTGACGTTTCTTAATTATTGACAAATTCTCTTGGGTTGGGCTGGGCTCCTTGGAGTAAAAACAACAACAACAACAACATAAATAATGAATAGAGCAGCGTCATGCGACGTCATATTGGCTACAAGAGAGATAGCTGCAAGGGGCACTAGATTAAAATGGAGGATTAAACAACGGCACTTCTGGTCAAGGCATTGCTTTGAGAGCGGATTTCATAGGCTTAAAAAAATGTTGTTTTCTCCAATCCCTTATGCTGCGAGGTTGTAATCGGAAAATAAAGATTCCACTTGCTTAAAAATGTCAGCAATTGCCAACAAATCGACAAAAATCGCGCATTATAGGCCTAAGAAATCCACTCTTAACAGCATTGTCTTCAATGCTTCCCCTTCTTTCCCTCCCTCCAGTGACCCTTGCAGCTATCCCAGTTACTAGGTCCATCATAGAGTTATATACAATAATACAACGTTATGTCACTGCCCTATACTTTGACCGAATAAAACTGATTTACAGACCGAATTTCAGTCAAGATTCGTGCGAAAACAATGGCGGAACACGAAATCAGTCGTAAGAAACAATTACGGAACACGTTCTTTCCAAAGAAATTTGACGTTCCAGAGCCAGCAATAAAAGTGAACAAGCTGCTCCTACATTTGCTCTGGTTAACTTTTCTTTCTTTTGTGGGGCGTCAAATGAACCTCCAACTGCAGAGGTCGTTGCGAGTTCCTAATTAATTTTGTCTTGTTTCTATTTCTTTTGGAAGAATTCCTCATTTTCCAACTGTTTTCCCATTTTCGAACTTGTGGTTCTGTACTTCTTTTTTAAAAGTGATCTTATCTTTGTTCAAGTTCACTCACAGTTGCTAAAAAAATTAAATTGAACCGGCAGTTTCATAATTTTCGGTCGTTGTCAATTAGGAGTTTATAATAATTGGCAAACGTTGTCTTGACTAAATAAATTTTAGGAAAATGTCGGCTTACCTTAATATAATTTTTATTTTAATTATTAACCGGCAAAGAAATTATCATTGTAGGCTAACAATAATTATTGTTGTACTATTTATTTCCAGCTTTATTGAAAAAAAAATAATTAAAATTTAAGTTTGAAATTCTTCATTTTTACCCACGTTCTACGAAAATATTCTTATTTTTCCTTATTAGTGATGTTAAATGTTTCTTATTTCCTGATTGTTATCTATACACACGCTAGCGTGTCGCTGCCAAGTGGAAAGGCGGCCACTAGTAGCCTTTGTCTTTTAATTGTAACGACCTTATGCCTGATTTCAGTCTACTGGTGTAAATTCCCCATGCGGTAGAAATCTTTGAAAATCGTTGGAATCAGATGTCTTGGGGCCAGTAATAGAAAAAACTTCAACATTAAAGTGTGGGAACGTGTCCTTTATGGAGAAAAAGTACTCTCAATAACGTTGATTTGTGTTGTTGTCTAGCTAAGGACAGGGCTCCAATGTTAATTCTCATAGGGTATAAAGACACGTCTACAGTTTGTTAGGGAAAATTCATATATCTCAATTTAACACACAGGTAAAGAAAGAGTAGTACGGGAAAGTGGCGTTTCCTGGTTTTCATTTAATTTTCGAACTATTAGTGGTTGCGATTATCTTGGCTAATAGGATTAACCTTGGCAGCCTTTCTCTGGCTGAAGGATATCACTACTTTCAAATGCCGACTCTTTTTGGAAACTTGGTGGATTCTCTTATACCAGTTTTGGTTTTGGGTGGATCCCTATAATCCGCTACGACCCTTGCAACTTTAAAAAGAAACCTAATCAAAAACAGAGCAAATTCAACTCATTAGACACATTTTTCCGGGTGGTCTACTTCGAGAGATGATGTTGATTAAACAAACAAACAAACAAAAACACTGTATGATTTCTAGCTTATCCTACACGGATAAACTAAAACTTCACACATTAGTCAAAATCAATGCCAAGAGAAAGGGGTAAGGAGGAAGGGGAAGGGGGGGAAGAATAAAAACCAAAAACAAAGAGAAAGAAAAGAGAAGGCAAAACCTGGGTTGGATGGGCAAAAAAATGTTATCATAAGGCAAACTAGGAAAGTATAAAATGCATACAGTCCGGACGTGGGAGGAGCATGGTGTAACTGCTGTCCTATCGCTTCATATTCCATCCATTGTTACAAAAATCGAGACACACGATTTTTACCCCAGTCGGCCTTGGCTTGCAGAAGCCT
>JAHWFP010142146.1:0-33256 GCA_023313725.1 Lithobius niger | reverse complement strand
CGGAGCAGTCGATGTACGTACGTAGTCGGAGGGCAACATACACCACAGAAAGTTCTGCAGGTAAGTGTGCAACATCACGGAGGGTCTAAATGCAAGGGAAGCTGGTTTCCTGCTTCGAGTTAGTCAGCGCCACCGTTTATTTCATCTAAGGTGTCGTGTCTGTAACTTAGTAGTTCTTCAGCTGCATCTTTTTACTGTCACTCCTGAATTTACAGCTGTAGGTTTCTGTAAGTTGTCTCTTTGTTGGCCTAAAAGATGTAACGCTCAAGTAAATACAGGTTCAAAAGGTAGGGTTTTCATGCAAATATCCTCGAACTCTACACGTCAGTGCTACACGTAGCCGAGAACTCTACATATATCAGTTCCAGTGTTTGCCATGGTGTCCGGTAAGTTCTATCACCACCGACGTGTTAAAGACTGTATGTCAAGTCATGACTGTATGCCTTCCTATTCTCCATCGTTCGGCCGGCTGTTTAATAGATATCCCCACCAATCGAGGTAGGTGGATTGGCCGGGGGAGGAGGGCACCATCCCCAGTCCCGTACGTAAACGTTGGTCATGCATGCGATGCTTCCACGTACAGCTACAGATTGGGCGGGGGGAGTATTTTGCAAAATTATGTTGAATTTAACGAGTGTGTTAAAATTTTGTTAAATGTGGCATAAGAAACTTAAGTGTGGATGGCTTCCTTCCGTAACCTTCCCTTTTCCGCATGTAAACAAAAAATATGTTTTTTCTTACAAGTTTGCACAATGCGTCGCAAACACAAATTGCTCAATTAAGGCGTAATCTTATGCTAAAGATATTTTGTCGTTTTGACGTATTGTTCAGGTATACCGCCCTAACAAATGATCTGCCTTTCAGCTCACTGTACGTTCCGTATCATACATTTAAAAATGTGCCCGGTCCAGGATGTTCGTAAAATTACGTGAGCAACACAGGAACACCACTAAGCATACGACAATGGATTTAATGAGGAGGTCCAGGAATCAAAATTTAGACCTGTTCCCAGATCCAAATTATTCCATCCTGCTTTCCTTGACTTGCTCACTTTACTGTCGCTCACTTTCTGCTTCCCCGTGCCCCCCCCCCCCTCTCCCCAAGCACTCCCATCCCCCTTATGTTTTCAATTCGTGGCTCGTGGCGTGGTTAAAACTGGTGCGTCCTTCCTTTTCTGCAAGCCCGTATAACAAAAGAATGTGACTAAATCATAACTGCGCCGACAGGGGCTATTGTGTTCTGCTTGAAGTGGCGCCCTAATTTATAAGGACAACGGCTCTGGGGATTTTGGCCTTTTTTGAACGTATGTCTTGTCTGCGTGCATATTTGGCATTGTGTCCTCCGCGACTTAAATGAGAGTTGAGCTGAGGGCAGGCTGAGAGGTTGGACTTTGCTTGTGGTGGTTTTCGTTAGTCGAGAGCTGAGATGCTGGATTTTTTTCTTTCTTGGTGCGCCTTATTTTTCTTTTCTCTTTTTTAACGCCTTTTTTTTTTAACCGCGCAGTCTGCACGGATGCTGGCTGGTGTGCGTTTTGTTGTTGCTAGGAATAATTTGCACATGGCAAGTGTTGAAAACGGTATAAAGTTGCCGTGGACTAAAAGCAGACAACCCTCCAACCGTCTTCTTTGTAAACTAAACCCCCCTACACGTCTTGGGTTTGAAAGAAAAATATTAAAAATAGGAGAGGAAAAAAAAGTGACAGCTGCTCGGTTTTATACCCAAGTGCTTTAGGGTGGAGATGAAGAGAGAATTTTCGCAGGATGAGGGACATGTTTGTTGGATAGTCACAACAACAAATGTGAAAGGTGTTCCAACTTCGGGCATGGCGAATGCAAAGTTAAAGATGGCCTGGAATTGGTGATGTAACAGTCTAGAGAAAGAAAATTGTTCTGTTGATAAAAAAAAAGGACAACGGCCGAAAACATTATTTGACGTTAATCTTATTTTCGTTTTTTTTTCTTCATAAATTTTTAGTACTTTTATTGTAAAAATTAAAGTTTTCGTTGGTTTTAATTAAAAATGTTAAAAAAAAAAGGAAAAAACTTGCACGAAATGTATAAGGGCAAAACAAAAAGTAGATGTGGGCACATATTCTTTCGTTATACGTCCAGTAATAAGCTGTACTGTAACCTTATTTGTGTAGTCTGTACGTAAAGTGCATGCGAACTTCATTTGTTACAACAAAAAAAGAACATAAAAAGAAAAAAAGGATGCATTGAATTGACGGTAAAAGAAACGAAACAAAGAGATTTTAGTGATGTCATTGACAAAATTGGTTTTAAAAGAGTTCTCAAAGTACTTGATCACACCGGGGATTGTTTGACATATTTCAGGAAAACTAAAACTTAGAAATTTGATTTTGTTTTGGTAGGTTTTAAAAATGAGTCATATTTCTATTAACTTAAAATATACATTTCTTTTCCACAAACAGGAAATATCTAGGGTAGTAGCGTAAAGTTATTGTGGGAGTAGGATTATCGCGAACATTTTTCTGAGGGTTACAGTTCCACTACGTTTCTCTTTTAATGTGCTATATTTTTTTTAGAGTTAACAGTTCTCTGAATTTACCACGAACCTCATTTGGGCGTTGTTTGCTCCCCTGGGTGCATCTAAGGCAATTGTTTAAACACGTCAAGTATCAAATCGATCGCGTAATCGTTGACTTGGCTAGAATGCTTTGCTCATGCACGTAATAAGGCATACTGAATAACATTTAAACAGTTCAGTTTTAAATCTGTATGATGGTGCTTTTGCCACGATACAAGTTTGTTTTTGACTCTTAAATTGTGTGAAATTAATCGGACTTTAAATATTTAGGGAAACTAATCTCAAACTACTTAATATTTGAGAGACAACACGAGATCTAAACACACAGTAGTAGCCGGGTGTTTTACCAATCATGAATGAAAAAATTCTATAAAAGAGCAATTCCGTAAAAGCATTCATGTGATATTATTTACCGTTTTCAGTGTTAAGATACATGTTCTGCATGCATTGACATGTAAATTTCCTTTCTAAATTTTGTAGTAGCTGATCTCTATTTGTAGTCGGGTCAAAATGTCTTGATTTTTAACCAGTTGCCTGGGTTGCAAATAGAGGATTTACGCTGCATCGTGGGATAAGTTGGAAATTATAAAAAATGTGTGCCACAAGTCAAGATCGAGTTACTCCAAACCCAGAAGTACGGACGTCATGTAACTTGGTAACGTGAATGTGTCTCATCCCCTCGAAAACTTGGGCCCAGCATTCTACTCCTACGTGTATACCTGTCCAAAGCCTGAAGACCGACAGAGGAAGCCCATCCACAGGCATGGACCTGTGGGAAGAGGTATTCGCAAAATAACCGCGCAATCTTAAATGAAAAGTCACCAGATTGTCGTGAAATGTGGCAAGCACCAATGCAAATCGTTGGCTAAATTAAAGTATAGCCTAGTGTTGGGCGGTAAACCGGTTCTCACGGTGTACCGCGGTACCAAAAATGCAACGGTACCAAATACCGTGCATTGTTAAAAGGCCGGTATTAGTTTAATATGAAAAAAGGCGCTAAAATTATAACAATTGTTCATTTAGTCCGTGTGTTGTAGGGCTCAAAGCAGTGCAACAATTAGTTAAAGATCAACAATGCTAAAATTGGAGTAAAGCCGAAAACTTGCATAACTTTGATGCTACAACCAGCGTTTGTACTTGGACTTAAAGAGATAATCACAAATTTTTAGATGTTTTTTTTTAATCAAATAAGTCGCGAAACATGTATTAAACTTAAATCAGAGGATCAATAATTTTTTCCCATTAAAACTATATCAACAAAACACACTTTTCAAGAAGATTTTTATTATTATTTAAAAATCTGGTGTTGGCACCACAGCACTATAGTGCCAGATACCACCTCATTCATAAGTACCGGAGAGAGCCGAGTACCGGGGTACTAAGCTTGGTACCGGCACTGGCCTTGAAATTTCTGGTACCGCCCAACACTAAGTGTATAGCCATTCCAAGTTTTAAAAAATTAAGTGCGTTCGTTAAGTGTCATAACTGCTCAGGTTTAAAGTTAAAACGTGTCCAACACAAATCGTTTTCATTTGTTTGACACTGCAAGACAATGCATAGATTGAAAATAGAAGTTGAGCCTGCGTACTTTTTTATTGTCAGGGTCGATATCAGGGTCTTTAATTCTCGATCCTTACTTTTAAACTATGCACTCTCTTGCAACGTACAGCACATGAATGATTTGCTTTGAACATGTCACATTCAACCTGTGCAATTATGACGCTTAAGCGAACCCACTTACATTTTTTAATTTTATTCTTTGCATGTACTTTTGCGCCCATGGAATGGCTTATATTTTAATTTCCTCTTTGGAACTTTTGCAAGTCAAGATGGCTTTGTAAACTCATTTGAGATCGGTATTTATTTAATATTGTTGTTCGAGAAATGCCCGTTTGAAGAAGTGCTCTTTGGCCAGATTCAACCATCTGCTACTTTGAGTTTATGAGAATTTTATTACGTTGATGTTGACTCGAGAGTATTATTATTGCTCGGTCGGTGCATTTGGAATATCACGGTGAACCGTGGCACAGAATCTTTTGCCTTTCAGTTAATATCACCTTAAATTGCAGTTGGATTTGCAATGGTTTGCATAATTACGCATTAAAAATCCAGTAAAGGTATAAATTTTGAGCAAGGTAGAGGAAAACCTAATCTCCAGTTTAAATCAGTAAGCTGTCAGAGGCGCAATATAAGTGCAATTTCTGAAACTTTGACCCACACGGATATGCCTGGGTTTATGTTGGGAGTCTGTGCTGGCTGGCATCTTGCCTTGCAACGAAGGCGAACTCGTATTTGTTGCAAAACTTGGCAACCCTTTAGTGACATAATTAAATGACTAGGAGGGCAATAATTGGATTATTTTGGAAAAGACTTAAAACTTCCTCTTGAATAAGTGAGTAGCTCGAGACAGCTGTTATGGGATCTTTTAAAAGTTGGCTTGATTGCCTTTGGCAAAAGCACTTAAGACAGAGCAATCCAAAGTATGAAGTGGACATGAAGGGGCGTAACCTATATTACTTAAGCTTTAAATATTTTAGTGGCATCAAAATATTAAATTACCTTTTATGTTGTTGGTTGCTGAGTACTCTAGTCGTAATTTTTGTTGGTGATCCTGTCGTGGACGCCACTAAGTACTGTTTCCGCCAAAAAGTGTGTTGCTCTTGGAGCAGACACTGCAAGGTTTAACTTGAAACTTCAGACTGATTCTACATCTGTCATTTACTCTACGTACAATAAGAATGTATTTAAAAAAATATGATGAGAAACGGGCATATTTATTAATATTGGGTTAAGTATTTTCACCCTTTCAGTGTTTGGTGTTTAAATAATATTCGAATTTTTGTGTTTAGATAATTCGGAAAGATAATGGAGCCATCATTGAACGGGGTGTTAACACTACGGCGTAGACCTACTGTATGCTACCGCCTGGCAAACCGATCTAATTTCTGTTGTAGTTACACAGTGAATGACTTTAATTGACAAATCAATTAAAAGGTTAAGATTCGCTACCATAAATGGAATAAAAAACACACGGCTCATCGTTTGTGATATGCCTACAGTTTTGTCGCTATGATGTGTTTAACAAAGTGATTACTCTTACCACGAGTGAGTAACAACCTCGTAAAAGCATTACGTCGTCGTAATATAATTGCATTACGTAATTTTTTTGTCATTTGCCTAAACTTAACGTTTGTATTCATAGCTTCAGTTTCACGTTTCGTGTCCTCGGTCGGCGTCATAAAGCCAAGTGCTTGAACCTTCCACAAACACCACGTCGTGGTTCTTCAAGAACAACGTAATTGCTCTGGTGCATGGTTTGTATACACGTGGTCTGTTGGTAAGGAGTCAGAGGGCAATTGTGGCAGGTGTGCGGCGTGGACACATCCTCAGCCAGCGATGCGGCAAAGATTTCATTTCTGGACCCCCCCCCGCCCCCCCCCCCCCCCCCCCCCGCTTTCCCTCCTTAAACCCATCTCCCTTTGCTCTTACCTCTTGTATGCAAAGCGGAGCCTTTATTAAATTTGGTGGTAGCACAGCGTCTGCTCTCAACTGCGCTCTCTGTTATAATATGTATAACATTGGCCCGCGTAATATATGTATATGCATAGTGCTGGGGAAGGGGGTTGAAGTTGGAGGGGGGGGGGGAACGTAAGCTCCAAGGCCCGTTTTGTTCTAACGACACTGTTTAAAACCAGGTCGTGAGATTTTTATCGCTTGCAGGGAATTGAGAGTTCGTCATCTCTGCTTCCAACGTGCAAAATAGCGTTTTGTTATACGAGTGTCTCGGCGAGGACTTGATGGTTTGAAGCAAGATTGCTGCTTTAAGAGTTGACGTAAATGACGTATTTATGACGTGTTCGTCGTCGTTGTCGTGGAAATTTTGGAATTTTCGTCTCTCCATGAAGAGCTGGGTGATGTAGGACGTGCGAATTCGACGTTAGTGTGTGTAAAAGGAGTGTTATTTTGAGCTACTTCGGTGTGAAAGGAGTGTTGTTTTCAAGCTACTTCTGTGTAAAAGGATTGTTTTAAGCTACTTCTATGTAAAGGGAGTGTTGTTTAAAGTTACTTCTGTGTAAAAGGATTGCTGTTTTAAGCTACTTCTATGTAAAAGGATTGTTGTTTTAAGCTACTTCTATGTAAAAGGAGTGTTGTTTTAAGCTATACTTCTGCAGTGTAAGGGAGTTACAGAAGTAGCTTAAAACTTGTCAGCTACTTGTGTAAAAGGAGGGTTTTAAGCTACTTCTGTGCAAAAGTGTTGTTTTTTAAGCTACTCCTGTATAAAGGGGTGTTGTTTTCAAGATAATTCTGTGTATTATGAATTATTTTAAGCTACTTCTGTGCAAAAAGTTGCGTTTTAAGCTACTTCTGTGTAAAATTAGTGTTGTTTTAAGCTTGGTCTGTATAAAAGGAGTGTGTTAAGCTACTTCTGTGTAAAAGGAGTGTTGTTTTAAGCTACTTTTGTTATCATGTCTTGGTAAGTTGTTTAGGTCGATTGGGACAGTAAATAATTATTAATAGTTCTTACTTGCGATGTATTTAAGGTTTTTTTTTGTGCCTCCAAGCAAAGCAAGAAGCTTCATCAGCTGGTTCTCATAATTTTTACCTGTTTGCTTCAACTAAAGTTCAAATTTTAATCTATCTTGAAACAAAAAAGTTGATTTAAAAAGTTCCTGTAAACAAAAGTAAATAAATAAAGTATTTTTGTCCAATAAGTCGCATACCCTAGCGAAGTGCTCCTTAAGAAAAGTTAATTGTAATTGCGTTAATTTGTTCTCAGCCTCTTCTGGTTTATCTATATCAGGAAACAATTTTGTAGGCAAAACGCAAGGGAATTTTCTACATTTAATTTGCAAATTTGTTTTACTTGCATTCTATTATTTTCGGAATTATATTTTGCCTTTTTTCGCTGTATTGTTTTTAAATTGTGGAATTTCAGATTTCAGTTTTGACTTGTGACAATTTTTTGTTATTAGCTTCAATTAAAGTTCAAATTATCATTGACTTGAAACCATCATTTTGGATATAAGTCGTCTCAGATGTTTGGGCTTACGCCAACATTTAAGATAATTGTATACGTATTTTTTTTAGTGTCAACTTCGAACTTTGTAACTTAAAACCTGACCTACTGAATATGGTATAAAAAAAACGCAACCTGAACCTCATAATTGCCCCTAGGAAAATCATGAACGAAACAAAATAATACCAATTATCTAATTATTGCTACAAAATTACACGCAGTTTAATGATGTATAGAATAATAATGACGCGTGTCAAATTCCAATATTTCGAATCAGTTTTCAAACTTGCTCGCATTTTGCCCGTATTCAGTGTATACTAAAGCAAAGCTTTTGCAAATTATCGACGTTCTTTTAAGCAGCTTTTTGTTCTCTTTCTGCGGTTGAAATTCGTGGTGGAGTTGTGCAGGTCCCACAACGGATTTTGGCGGGAAATGGGTCTGTCATTGTCTCATTTTGATCTGTCCACTTGAAATCCCCCGAACGCAGGGCTCTCTAAGAGTCGGCCAGATTGCATTGCCAGCGGTTGACATGAGATGAGAGGGGGGGGGGGGGTGGGCGGTTCTCAATGAGACAATGACAGGGCGGGGGGCAAGGGTTGGTGACTAGAAGGACACACTTCCCGAAACGACCAGACACGCAAACGGCCATTTTACCTAGATGGAAGAGAAGAAAAGATTTTTTTTTCCATTATTCTATTTTTTGTTAGTCGCCGGACGTTTTTCGGCGGGTATAATGCTTCGTTATATTTCATTGAGATGATCTGACGGGAATCGAACGAGCGGATTCCGTATCGCAACTCAGACGCTCCTGCTGCCTGAGCCAACTCTCCAAGGCTCTAAATACTACAAATTATTTTAAATACTCGACTCCTTAGCTCCAGACTTAACCTCGGCTCGAATTGGACGCAAAATTATTGTTTTCGCACGCACCCGTTGGCAAAAAAATTTCGAAATGGGAAAAGAAATCGCCAAAGTCAAGTGTGCGCTGAGTGATTATCACAAACTACTTTTAAGTGACATTAACAAATGCGGCAAATACGGCAGTGGGCCCAAAGCCTCTTTCCTAGTGTAATATGACGTGAAAGGTTTGAACAGCATCTTAGCTCATGGAGATATAATCTATGACGCTACCCCAATGGTGTTCGTAGTGTTGTAAAATTTCATGAAAGTTAATTTGGAAATTTTCATAAAATATTTCGAAATGTTTTATTGTGTGCTCGGCGTATCTTGAGTCCTGGAAGTATTTTACGGGCGACTACGTCTTCCTGGAGGGACCGGCTTTAATCGACGGCCGCCATTGTTTTTTTAACCATCTTGGTTATCAACAAGGCACTCTGCTGCCAAAAACGTACAATCGATTATCTGTGTTCGTTCTGCGGCGAACTCAAGATAGGCCGCGCACACTATAAAGCTATTTTGAAATATTTGTTTTTCTGATATAGGCCAAAGTTAGCTACTTCAAAATTAACACTAGAAATAGAATTAAAAGAGCAGATAAAATGGCCAATTGCACGTCTATCGCTTTTAAAGTCATCAGGTTTTGGTACAAGTTCAGCATTTTGTCAGAAGTTCATAAATGTTCTATGAAATTTTTCAAGAACACGTGAAAAGTTTCAGTGAAACAAAACTTATATGAAGTATTTCACTAAGCATGTTTCATTGCCACAACACTAGGTGTTAGGATTAGCTGCACATGTCGGAAGGTTTTGGCTTCGAGTACCAGTTGGGAGAGGACGTTCTTGCTTAGAGCCATTTAAGTTTAACCAACATGCAAGGATGGTTCGGTAGTCAAATCCGAAACCGATTCGGATTTTGTGCCGGTTTTTCATACGGTCTTCAAAAAATCAAAAATTTGATATGTTATAATTTTTTTTAATAATTATCATTTTCTACGTTTAAATAACCGGAGTCCTAGCCACTAAAAAAGATATTAGTAGCGGAAAATGGCGTCACAGCTTGGCCCATGGTCAATGATACTGTTGAAAGTAAAAGAAGGAGCGAGTTGGAAGCCAGTAATACTACTGTAAACTTACAAAAACAGGTGTCTAGGGGAAGGAGGGCAAAAACCGGTTTTTTGGCATGTAAAACCGGAACCGGAACCAACATCAAAAAATGAAACCGACCCATCTCTACAATAAAATCATTCGTAAGTATATCGTTGCGCAATGGATGTTGTCAAACGTTTGTCATCGGTAACTCGTATACGGTTTCCCACTTACATACTATGCACTACCGAGTACGGAGCAATGCAGTGAAGCGTGTTTTGAACAGCATGGTGTATTTTAATGCAGTCGAATTCTAGGTCGAATACGAAACTTTCGTCCTTCTCACTGCAAGCTCAGCATTCCCTAAAGTTGGTTAATTCTCCAGCACGTTTCTTGAGACTTTCGTCATATAAAAAAAAATTTAAATCATTTTTTTTACCCTTTTTCCATTTTGCTATGAAAGTGTCGCCGACCAGGAAACTAGGTGATGGGAGAGCCGTTTAAATTTAAACGCTGCTTTAAGCTCCTGTGTGTGTCTTGTGTGTGGTTTTGCAAAGATCCCAAAATCCACACTCATGCCGAGCTAACTCATTTGAAAGGTATAGACGTCTGCGTCGTCAAGCTAGCGTGAAGGAAATGCCGGAATATTCTTTCATATATAAAACGGGTTTCGTTTACCCTCCCTCCCCCCCCCACCCCGCCTCTATACTCCAGCACAACCCTCCCCCTCATCCCCCCCCTCCATCGCGGCCTGCACCTAACCGTCGGGGGTGGGCCATAAACCACACGTGCGATCCCGTAATTTGCATACGCAGCGCGCTTAGCCCAAGTTTTGCAGCCTCTTTTGGAAAACGGGAAAACCCGAATCGGGTTTCATTATCTCAACGGCTTTGCTTGCTTTCTTGCTCGGCTCTCCAAAAAGGTTTTTTTTTTCCCTCCTCCGTTTTGCGAGTTGAATTCTGTTCCGTTCCACCCTGTAGCTCAAAACTGGCAAATGCGTGTCGCTGACGTCACGTTTTACGTAGGTTTCAGTTTCTGTACGTCATAGACGGGAAAGGTGTTAAAACCCCTCAGCCCCAACCCTGTGCACTCGGAAAGTGAAGGGCCCAGAACTTCGCTCGTGCTCATGCCGATTGTGGCGTGTAAACGATTTTACGTCTTTCGTAGCAAAATTGTCCTCCATCCATAGATAACCTTAACTATTGAAAAGGACTTAATTCGAAGGTTCTTTTACAGAGTGAAAACTGAACGTCTTTCAGGGGTAACTTTCAGTAAAAGGGCACAATTTTTCCTAGGGTCTTTTTTTTTACTATAGTCTTTTACCCTCTTTTTTTGCCCTCTTCAGGCCCTTTTTAGTCCTCCTGGCTCTTTTTCAGGCCATGCCATACAAACAAATGCTAGCACAGAAAAGGCTGTTGTTTTTTTTTTTAGAAAAGGGGTTAATTTCCGAAAAGGGCAGTAGCACTGCCCCCCTTGCCCCCTTCTGTGCACACCACTGCCATCATCTATCGTCATTGATACTTTGTAGTTTATTGTCTGACGCCGGAAGACGAACCATATTTTCTCATATTTTTTTCGAAGCTCATGGTCATTTCCTAGAAAACATTTCTTGATAAGTTGACATAATTACTAACTATTATTAACTAACTATTTGCTAGGCAGTAACCTACACAGCGCCACAATAAAGAGGAAAGGTTTTCAGTGTAACCATTTGTGCTGAAATTAAAACTTTTGAACTCAATTTACTTAGGACAGAAAGTGAATTTTAGAAGTAAGTAGGGATGCCTGCTTTGGATAGGACAGCAAATCTGATGCTTGCCCAGCCTAGGCTGTACATCAGGGGTTTATAAAGAAAAAGGAGAGAAGGGGCTTTTACAATCTGTAATTTGCAGCCAATTTACTAACGATAAAACTTGAGTTTCCTAGACTTCATCCAGCATCAGACATTTAAGGGACCGTTTATGGACGTGAGCAACTCCTAGCGAAGGTGCGTGGCCCGGTGTTGAGAAGGAAATTAGCCGCTTTCCCGCATTTACTCAAGTATTTATATAAGCAAAGCTGACGCTGGAACGTACAAACGAATGTGAAGTTGCATTCTGGGACAGCAAAATGGCGGGCCACATACCGTCGCTTATGACAGCCCGCTTCGCTGGTGTCACTGTCGCAAATGCCTGCATGTCACTTAATAATTCTTTTTAGTTTGTTCAAAGCTAAGGTTGTGCGACGTACATGGGATTACTGGAGTACTGCAAGGAATACTTACGATTACTACATGGAATCATACTGGATTACTACATGGAATACTTCAGATTACCTTCAAATTGCCTCCGATGTGCTTTTCTGTGTTTCTTGCATATCGAATTACTAAAGAATACCTGGGAATACCATGGATATAGCTGAAGATTGCCACGGAATACCAGGAATTACTAGGGTTGTGAGAATACTGCAGATTACTTCTGGACTACAAAGAAGTTCTACTCCACATTACAAAAGTTGGTACCCTTAGGAAATACTCAAAACTGGATATCTTATTTGAACATTAACTGTATTTGAGCCAACGATCCTACTGTAACGCAGACGTAGCCATCCCACCAACGCCACAATAAAGATGTTCTGAAACCGATATTTTGGTGATTTCGCTTGTGAGCTTTGTGTTTGATTTACCCAACTCTTTAAAATGTTGTCAATTTAGGCACGCTCGCGCAAGCACCAAACAGAACGCAAACTTTCTGCTTTTGAAATTTCTGCTTGAAGAGACGAAACGTTAGTTAGGAATTAGGACACGCATGCATGCCCGCCCGCCCGTCCTAGGTTCCATTTAAAGAATTGCTTTTAGTGTAACGTCCGATTTTCCACTAATATTTCAGGAATCCCTTATTAACCGCCATGTATCACGAGCGTAATTGCATTGCCTCGCTTCGCTAGGGGCACGACCCCCAAACGAATTGTTCATTTCCGTTATCGTAATCCTTTTGGTTGCTCTTGCGTTTTCCACTCGGGTCGCTCCCTTACTCTTTTGGTGTATATATACTCAGAAAATTCGAGCAAATTTATTATTACGGCAGCACCTAATGGAATAAGCATAGACCATTCGACTTTCGCTCGGTTCTATATGAAAGATGTATAAATCTTACTCATTTATTAAGGGAAAATAAATGAAAAGTGGGAGGTGAGGGGAAGGAATATATTGTTAGTCAAATGGCAACGTCGTTAAACATTTATGATTTGAAATGATAGGTTTGCTAAAAGTTAAAGATGACCCGTTGCGATGGAGGCCCCGAGTTTCTGCTTAATCGGGTATTCTTCAATGGTTGACCAAAAACCTGATGCATTTAGGGGTTTATATAATTTTGATTCTATATTAGTCATTCCATTTTGTATCGTAATTACGCACTGGCGGGCTAACTTTTACTCGCAAATTTTTGTTGGAAAACCCCCAGGCATCATTGAATAGTCGGTCGGTATGAATCACTAACCGAAAAGCCAGTACAGAATATGAACGTCTAATGTGGGTTGCTTCTTTTTGTGATGTGTTTTTTACTCGTTTCCTAAATGAGTACCTTTTCTAATTAAGCCATTTTCGTTTCGAAAATATGCTACATGCCCAATACCCCCCACCATGCCCAACGTAAGCCCCAAAACTTTTAAGGCTCTTCAACAGGGCAGCATCCCATATTACATAACGCCATCCCACTGTTCCCTACTTTCGTTTCTGATCACAGCAAAGCGGACTGTGCTCTATGGTACATTAAGCCTAATCCATATCTAACGTGTGTGCTTCAGCAGACGTGCTAAATCGCCAGGAGATTGACACACTCTTTGCCCCAAGTGTAGGAACTACGATTTCTGAAATCTCCTTCAAAATTTGTAAATCGTATTCCGACAAGGAAATTGTGAAGTTTGAGATATGGAAGAGATCGGAGAAAAAACAGGAAAAACGGACACGAAGTGTTCGAATTCGGTGGATTTGTAATGCATTTCTCTGGCTTAGTTCATTAGATACCCGCCTCCATTAAGATTTTGGTCTGGGAGATTATAGTTTTTGCTTACTAAATCTCTATTAAGGTATGTGCTGATCTGAACATTAATTTAAATTCTATGGCTAACGTTAACCCTCAGAATTCTGATGTTATACGCTGCACGGAAGCCCTTATTAGTGGTAAACCTTACTAGCGGTAAACCATTATGTATTTATTTAAATGCTCCTTCTAACGACGATCCCAACATTCTTAGTTATGTTAGTTTAAATGCTATTTTTAGTCATGTTTCGGTTGCATATGAAAAGCTTAATTCGACTAATTCTGCTAATTTGGCAGTGTTGGAATTCATGATGGAAAAAATCGTTCTGAACCCTGTTGAGAAGTTTATTGTAGTGTTGCCTGTCCCAGCTTTCGAACTGCCCGCTTCTAAGTGACCTTGCCTATACTTTGTTCCACATTATGTTTTCAGAAAACTGATTGTATGACGCCACGTTTCCTTCCACTACGAGTGCAAAAAATCCGTAAATATCCCATTCGTAAACTCTAACAGTAATTTTTTTGAGTCTACAAGTGTGATATCGACATGTTTTTGCACTCTTAGTGCAAGGAAACGAGTCGTCATCCAGTCAGTTTTCTGAAAACATAATGTGGAACAAACTATAGTAGATGACATTGGGCCACTCACCGACTGCTTTCCAACGACTAAAACTCCAATCAGAAGTGGAAAAACTGCTGAAGGTGGCGATCAGTTGGTCCCAGCTCTCATCACCAGGATTCTACAGTCCAGCGAGGGTTATTCTAAAGAAGAACGGGGGCACATGCCAAGTCTCCAACCTGGAGGACCTGAACCAGTTTATCTTGAGGAGCGTTTCAAAATGGAAATGTTGGACTCCATAAGGAATTCTTGCAAAGAGGAAAGTTCATCATCTCGCTGGACTTACAAGATGCCTATCTCCACGTCCTGCTCCACCCTTCCACCTTCTGCCTTTTTAGGTTCGTGTCACAAGGGGTGGTTACTAGTTACAATTTCGTAGTTTTCCGTTTGGCTCATTTACAGTTCCACATGTCTTCACCCGAGTGCTTCGACCCATAGTGGGGATATGTCATCAACATGACATTTGCTTTCACGTCTACCTTGACGACTGGTTGATCCGAAACATGGAGATACAACTATGGAGGGATCTTCAGTTTTGCCTTCACACTTTTTGAAACCAGGTCTCAGAATCAGTTTGGAGAAGTCACGCCTCTTGCGGGCTCTTCAGTTCTGATTGCCAAGCGCAGAATTCGATTTGAAGACCTCCTGGTCAAAACTTCCGACAAAAGAATTCAAAACCAGGATGTGTAAATCAACAGCATGCGAAACAGGGACAGAAACAAGAACCCAGTGTCACCTTCCTAGGTGGCCCTCTGGGTATGCGAGGCCATGAAAAGGGCACATGAACAGTCTCCAAGTCAGTCAATTCTACCAGAATTTGTTCAGGCCCAGGAACTGCGTACTTTGGCCTCGTCTTGGGCATTTGCAGTAAAGACACTGTTGAACGAAATCATGCCCACATACTTATGGAGGGATAGGACGTCTTCAGAAGCCACTATTTCAGGAATACGTCCTGGCCGCTGGAAGTCTGGGATCTCAAGGCCTCGTGGTTGCTGGTGGTTGCATCAGTGGACAACGATGCAACTGGCATGCCAAGAGAGGAGGAACAAAACACACCAAGTTTTCTCTACACCCTGTGTTTTGTTCTTTTTATTGGCAATGGGCTCTGCGCTCGACCTGTCCCACCAACCTATTGGAAGAAAAGCTTAGCAGACAAGTAAAAATGTAGTTTTGACTATAAAAGTAGGTTTAACTTATCTTCAAAATACTTAATTTTAGGGAACACACCCACCAACCTCACTGGTCAAACCCGCGGCTATGTACGCATCAGAAACAAAAGTAGGGATCAATGGGAAGGCATCCTGGTGGGGAGCCGGTAGATTGCCTTAAAGTTTTGTGGTTAAAGTTGAGCATTTTCAAAACGAAAATAGCTTAAATTAGAAAAGCTAAATAAAAACTATTTTTATGTTTAAACCTAAGATTTCTTTTACGTCTTGCATGGTTAGGATTAGGTCACTATTTCAACTAAAAGTCACTTATTTTAGAGGAGGTCAGTAAAAGTCACTTTGTTTTTAGAAAATATGCACTTTTGGTCACTTTTGGTCATTTTTAAAAAATTAACCCTGGTGAGCCGCCGCACGGGTAACAAAAAACTGAAAAGTGAAGCTTAAAGTATGTTAACTTTAGAATGTAAAAGTAAAAGAATGTTTGATTTAAATTAAACAATGATGAATTACGCACTCAACGACTTTTCTTTTATGTGTGGCATAATTGATGTTTTTAATTACAAATTAAGTCACTTTTGGTAACTATTTTGTTTCCTCTTTGGTCACTTTTGGTCACTTCTTTGAAACTAAACGTAACTATTTCACCTTTTTTTGACTGGTGTTACTGATCCGAGCCCTGGGCTTGTTAAAGAAGGAAGCTGGTTGCATTGTCTACTTCCTCTTCATAGTTGTTGGTTGCCTTGCCCAAGCTATGGTTATTGGCTGGGAATTTGCTTGCTCAATCTGCTCTGGCGCTTCTGTCCACTGTTTTTCCCCTGTTCCTTTTGTTGTTGAGTCGCTGTTCTCAATTTTCACCTCGTACATGGCGTTCGACTTGCCCTTAACAATACCCATTCGTGCTTAGCCCATTAATTTGTCAGCAGTGGTAACTCACCAGCAGTGGAAACCTGTGACTAATAGTTGCAAAAGGCTCACAATGGCGCTAAAAATATGTGAATATGAAGTTTGATTTCTGATTTACAAAAAAACCAAATCAGAAGAAACTAGCATAAAGTAGTGCAGAACTGTTAAGAATTGTTTGCATTATGTGTATGGTAGTTTTAAGTTTATTCTTGCCTTTTTTATGCCCCTTTATTGTGTGCAGTATAGTTCTTGTACAGCTGTTGCTATGGCAATGCACAGCAGATCAGTTGTAGCAATGTAGTACTTAAAATATATGGCACGTGTGCTACATGTAGCACTGTTTTTTTTTTTTTTTGGTTTTGAGTATCTTATGCCGGTATCTTTTTTTTGGGGGGATGTCACCTTATCGGTGCTGTGGTCCTTTGCTCTCAAAACTGAGAAGTGTCTCAAAAAGTAGATGTATAGGTTCGTGTTCCCCTTTTTTGTATTTATTGTGTTAGTTGATAATCGGCATTTAAATAGCTGTGATCAGTAATTCCCTACCGCAAGGATGCTTCATTTCGAATTTACTATCAAGACAAAGATCGTACAAATTATTATCGTACAAGCAGGCACGGTCACGGCTTATCATTAAATCGCAGGTTAATTGCAAACCTTCAAAGTTCTTTGTGTGGACACCTTCATTGTACACTACTTCTTCAAGTCCCAGGTAGTTCGGGCTTAAGCTAGCTCTTTAAGCTTCTTTAATCTAAACCAGCCAGGAAAGGTGGAAGTGATAGACGATGAGGACGCATTTTCTAATGAGAATGAAGCGACGTAACTTTGAAAAGACCCCATCTAGCGGCAAAAAGAAGAAGTTAAATGTCGTCGTCGCGACTTATCTGAGAGAAGCATTAGCTCACGGAAGCTCCCGTTTAGTTTAGTTGGTTCTTAAGGGGGGAAAAAAGGGAAGAACTGGGAAAAGAAAAGGGACATTGTACGAGAACGAATGAACGTTTGCTGGTTGAGCTGCACTGCACGCTTCTTTTAAGTCGATGTTAAATAATTTTAAGGATTTCAAGCAACGTCAAAGGAGACTTTAGAAGGAAAAAAAGGAAAAATCCGTTGCAGCTAAAGATTAGGATGAATTATCCACAAGGGAAAGACACAAATTGAAACAATCCGGGAAGGTGAAGACTGGCGCTGAGAGCAAAGAGTGGAATTTTTTTTTTGCTTCCTTTTCCTAATCTGTGGTGTTTGGCGTGCTATGGCTGGCAGCGTTAATCGTTAGGGAACGAACACAAACTAATGTTTTGGTTGAATCAAAAGTTAAAAAGAGCTGGTGAATCTCGCTCGTATGAAAAAATAGTTTCAACGTGCAGGCTACAAATCTTAAAACTTCATCAACTGCTTTAAAGCAATCTCATTTTTTTATTCTACGGTTATTGTTTCCCTATAAAGTCACCCCAGTTTAAAGCGGAAACTTGAACGTTACATGTGGGTTGCGCAAACATTTGCCAGAAATGATTTAAAAACTTTTGTAAGGATTGCAATTTCGTCACATTATGATGTCACACAGTTTTGATGTTTCAATGCACAGTTTTAACTTTTAGTGAAGCTTTCAATTGATAACAATCCCATGACAGCCGAAGTTGTGCGGTAATGACCACTGAAGACGTTGCAACAATTTTTTCATGTTCTGAAACTCTCATGAGGTTTTTTGTCAAGTCAATGGCACAGGTGATGGGTAGGTTTATCGTTGGGCTTAGATGCTCTCAACAGACACTAGTTGCACTAACCAGCCTCCTTATGCCAAGTTATCCCCCTACCTAAACCCATGACACCAAAAGTTGTTCCCAAGATTCCATACAGTTAACCTCCTGTGTGATGTTGTCAAACACCTCTTTTATAGTCTAAGAAGCTTTCGGTGACTGCTATGAAACCAAAGGAAGCGTCCTTCTGCATCAAAAGTATCTTCATCTCTTTCTTCAGTTCTTCAGGAAGTGAATTCAGCTATTTCTTCACCTCTTCAGGAAGTGTATTCAGCTATTTCTTCACCTCTTCAGGAAGTGTCTTCTGCTTTGTAAGTGTTCTTCTGTATAGAAAGTGTCTTCCATTGAATTGGAATTGTCTACTACTCTTTCTAGCTCTTCAAGTGTGTTTAACTCTTTCTTCAACACTTCAGAAAGTGTTTTCTACAGTGTTGGTCCAGAAAGAGTTTTTTATAGCATTGGAAGTATCTTTAGCTCTTCAAGAAGTTTTCCACCGTTTTAGAAGTCTTGCTGTCTTCGTTGGATTACCTTGAAGAATACAGTGCAAGACATTATCAACCACTTGGATAATGTCCTTTGGACTCAAGGATAAATGGTCTTGCCGTCGTTTGTTGTAGCAGGATTTGACTTTGATACATACCACACGTATACATTTCTGTTTTATAACAAAAAAAGGTCAGTCGCACGGTTCTCCAGAAGAAATACTATTCACTGTAATTATGTATTTCAACGACTGATTTACTTAACTTAAACCACGAAGTTAGTAAATACCAACTTGTTTACTGCCATTTTTGAAAAATAAATAAAAGCTGTGCATTTTGTTTTTGCTACTTCACTCGTTATACAATTAGGATGAAAGCTGTCAACGAGCATAACAAATGAACATAATTGGCTTGCTTTCTGCTTTCAATAAAACCACGCAAGTTGTTGCTTTTAAGTCAGACATGAAGCTAAATAGACAACAAGCGCTTGTACTTTCACTCTTATGGGTTCGAGACAGGCTAAGTAATTTTGTCGACGGCTTTTGTCGTGTTTCGGCCCGGCGCCTGTCTTCGTCTCCCGTTTTATTAAGAAAGGTGACGCTAACGAATTTATTAAGTGCAGTGTTGTTAAAAGCTTCTTCATTGCCTGGGTCTGCATACCTACCTTAACAACGTCTTCATTAAAGTTCTTTAAGGTAATTATCAGCAAGCATAAATATGTCGCCTGCGTTTTCGGGCGCCAACCGTCCTTGATTCACGTGGATGCTAAACAACAACGAACGCCAAAGAAGTAGAGCGAATGCATTTGAAGCTTCGGAACTGGGGGGGGGAGCTTTTTCGGTGTAATGCAACAAAAGTATAAAAGCTGGTATGAATCAAGTACCGCGAATGGGTGGTCAATGGTCACTTAACCTTTTTGTCATTTTTGTGTGAAAATGTGGGTCTAATCTACAATATTAGAGACGTATGATGTGCGTGCGTGTACCTTTACTGCTCTGGAACCAAGGCACCTACAAAGATGGGAGTAGGACCAAATGAAAGATACTTAAATTGCGCTTCGGTTAGGCATTTTTCATCACCTTAACTTGATGTTCTGACCCTCAAACACGCGAAAGAACCTGAAAAAATAACGTCAACGTTTTATTTACCCTCATGATGTTTGTTCATGACGTCATAGTTTGTTCATGCAAACCTCCTCGAGCGAAGCGTGACGACGCCAACGGAGCGAGCGAAGCGCGCGATGTGGCTAGTTTTGCTTAAAAAGAGCAAAGCCGACGACAGCCACGAGCGGTGAGAGAGCTCAGCCTGGTTACTGGAGGAGGTTTGCGGATCTGGTCGAACCCCTGGAAATGGGATCTTGAAAAAGTCCCCACCAGGACTGCTACCAGGGTAACGTGAGAGGTTACCGTGCTCCTTCAGCTGCTATGAGAACTTATTCTGGCCAATTTTGGACAATATTTCGGCCCCTACGGTGATCGGAGGTTTCCTGGTTCATATCCCTGGGTGTGTCCTTCCCTTTACCAGACATTAAATTTTCTTCTCTAAAAAAAAGGCTGGTAATGTTCAAAATTTAGCCGGTATAGCCATACAAGCATGAAATTGCTTTGATTGACTTAAGGCTAAAAAAAAACCAATTAAAAAAAGTTTCACATGAAAAAAGTCACGTTCTAAAGTCCTGGAGAGAATCCTGGCCTTCAAACCATCCGGACGCCACTTCGAATCCCTCATCCCCAACAATTCCCCCTTCCCCCAAATACGGCTCTTTTTAAGCCGATTTGCGTCCTCTTTCGAGAATTAAGGAATACACTGAATACACAGTGGTCCAAATGTATGAATCGGCAGTGTACACGTAACAGCTTCACTGCAAGGTGGTGTGTAAAGCAGTGAAACTAGAGTGTACTGGCTTCTTGCATTGAAGCTATTTCTGTTGTTTCTTCCGTATCTCTTGCAATTTTGAACTGATTTTCATTCCGGTTATTTAGTTATTATCGTACTGTTATACCTCACGAACTTCCAGTTTACACCACTTCTCTAGAATGCCTACTTTAGAAATTAGTAACGCAATGGCCTTGAGAAAGGACGTCAAGGTCATTGCATTTGTGATAAACTTGTTTGTTCCTTATTAATCGTTACTAATGTCGGACCTATTTAAAGGCGCCTTTTCACCTTTTACCTCCTAGATGCAGCATCGTAGAATCTTCGAGCAATATAAAAAAAATCGCGGTAAAGTAAAAAAAAAAAAAAAGGAACAACACTTCACAGCAGCGCCGCAAATTTTCATAACTAAAACGAGATCACGTGACCACGTCAGCCTATTGGATGACGGACAATCTGGAACGTGGATGCTGTGTTTAGAATATGGGCAACGCTATCGAAATGGTGAACAGGCCGAACTGTTTCTCATCGGAAGGATACGCACTGCCAACTCCGGACTTTTGAACCACCTGCATGTAAACGGAAGTTTCAGTAGCTTGCTGGAGGATAAAACGCAATGAGTGTTTAAATTGAATGTTGTAAAGCACAACGCAGTGAGTGAGAATAATTCTCAATCTTTATTATAATATCGGAGGCCGGCTAAAAGGAAAAGGAAAGCTTAACGAAAACCACTTCTCCCATCCTCGCGCCCGCATTGAAAATGCACTCTCCCACTCTATACCTGCAGCCAAAAAGGAACCAGGCATGAGTGGTCGATCAATCTGACAAGTCATCGGGAAGAGTGCCGGGAGAATGTCCCGGGAAGTGTGCCCCCGGAAATGTGACCGGCCCCGAGCATAGCACGAGCTTCCTCTAGTGTACTTATATTTTGAAGACTACAATATTAGCTACATTTTTCAATGTTAAAATGTGTAAAAAAGGACGACGAAGAGTAAAGTACAAAACGACACCTATGCGGCCATCTTGAAGCAGTCGGCCATTTTGAAGTGGCCGGTCATCTTGGTGATTGTTCCAAGATTGTACCGCCTAAGTTTGTTTGCATTTTACTCTTTCTCTGTTTTTAAACATTTTAATAATGAGTCCAAGACTGCATTCATCGAAAAATAACTGCAGCGTTATTCTTGCTTAGTGCATTGTATGCAAGTTTTTAAAATAGCGAGCCTGCTTTCTTAGCAACTCTTGCTGCCTTTATGCTCTGCTACACGTTTAGTACTAGGAGACAAACCCCAAAAGAAGCTTGTTAGCGTTAAATCACTGGCTCAAACCAACATTTTTTGCGATCTAATCTTGCACTAAAATGAATGATTAAAAACATTTAGATTCTAAATGGCTGAAATCTATATTTTCAAAACGACTGGCAATATAGAACCCTTGATGCTTTAAGCTTGACGAGATTCCAGCCAGATTTTCAAAGCTATCGTGCCCGAAGGACCACTTGATAGGTAATGCCATGCCACAGTCGACATGAGCACGAGGCATTACAGGGCTCTCTTCCCGAAAATGCCTGTGGTGGCTACTGTAATGCCCGAGCCCGGAATCCCCGTGGTGGCATAATTATGAGAACGCTGATGCTTATTTGTCTCAAATCCATTTTTTTTCTATCTTAAATATCGTGTTGTGTCGAAGGTTAAGCCAATTTCTAATTACATTTTTAATTCGTTTCGCATCTGCCCTTTGAAGTCTGTCGTAAGACGAGTTGTGGATCATGTTTTTTTTTATGTCTTAATTCTTTTTCTTGGCATTATTGCTTACGTGTGGGCGGCCAGCTCGCTTTAAATTTCATATTTGGAGATTCCCGGACATGTCTTAGTGGCTTAAATTTTACTTTTCGGTCACTTGAACTCCGGACAGGTTTGACCTCATCCTTTTCGCTTTAATAATTGGAAACTTAAAAAAAAAAAAGGAAAAAAACAGGACTGAGGGAAGGGGATGATTTCATGCGTTGCTGAGTCCGTTGCTAGGTTATGCGAGTAAAAAAAGCTTAGCAAACCAGGTCAAGTTTAAAAACATTTCTAAGCTTCCAGGCTTACGAGGATCTGCGCCTCTTCCGTTTCCATGGTAACTCAGATGAGGATGTTGGCATGTTGCCTTGGTAACTGAGCGTAAGGATGTTGTTATCCCCTCCACCACCCTCTCCCCGTGCCTGACAGGCAGGAACTCTGCTTGGGGTGAAGAGGTGAGGGTGGGGGGGGGGGGGGGGGGTGAGGAGGTGACGAAATTGGCCCAGGCTTTGAGAGAAGCAATTTTTCCATGAAGATATCTGCTCGTTTAGGCACATTAGGTGTTGGTTTTGGAAGGAAAGCTGTTTGCAGGATTTGTTGTGGATTTGGGTTCCAGGATTCTAGAAAGGGGGAAAAAATGGCCAAATGACGTTTGTGTTCTTTTTATTTTGTTGTTTCCCGATGATAATGTGCGAACACGAATTTGAATGGTGGTTGGTTTAACTAAAAACGAAGTGCTGTAGCATTGTTATGAGACTGATTTGAAAGTCCGGAAATTGTTCTCCTTGGCAATGCTGAGAAGAGATTTGTTACTAAGTTGCTTGTACAGAAGGCGTCGGAAATGTTTATCATGTTGTGTTTAGTGTTAAGAGAATGAAATACTAATAATATGTCCCAATGTAGTTAGCAACGTTGGGACTCAGCAGTTTTGTGTATAAGATGGTCTCAACCCTTAAAACACCTAGCACAGGTAGAATTGGTCAGGGGTCAGAGCAGGGTAGAATATATAGGTAGTGGCACTCTTTCTCTGACAACGGTAAACATTTGGGTGAAACTAGTAACTGCTTTCAACGATTAACCGCCAGAGGGCACTGTCGTCAAGTATAGCAGGAAGCGCAAAGCATCATGGAGGTCAAAACTATTTAGCGTCACTCAAAACAAATTGATCACGATAAGAATGCAAAATTAATCGCTTAAAATGTATCTTAAGTCAGATTAGGATGTTAAAGTAATTTTAAGAAAGATCAGAACTGTCTAATCAAGCTTTATTTTTTTTAAATCCAACATTCAATTTTTAAACGGGTTGTCGTTACAAGCTACGTATTACGCATTGTTTTGCATTCCGAGAAGCGTAGCTGAGCCGAGAGCCTTGGCTGAGTGCACGTTCAGGCTGCAGTTTCTTCCGTGGTTCACGTTTATTGTAACGAACTATTGGTGCCCTTGTGAGATTTCTCTCCACCCCATCGACATTGGACTGCCCGTTTCTCGCAAGCGAGCAATTATCGCCAGTAAACCGCCTATTCCTCACGGATATCTATTACATAACCGGCAACCATTACCACGATGCAAATTTTCATTTTTTTCAAATTTTTCACAGATATTTTCTCTGTAAGCTAAAAATGATTATATTGTTTACTTCCCGATTTATTAAAAAAAATATAAATATATATATATATATAATATAAAATTCCGTAGTTTTAGTGGCTGTCTTTCAAAAACTTCCTATTTATCCTTGGTTTGGTGTTCAAAATGTATTATTTTCTATTTTTTTTCCCCGTAAAATCTGCTATGATATCGCTGTACTGAGTCTCTTCTCTATCGCCTCACTCCAGGTACCCGTACAGCGACTAAAAACTGCTTCGTCACATAACTCGCCGAGTTCCGTGTTCCAATGTTTCAATTTGCGCTGGAGCTGGACGAATGTCTTCTTAACCGATCATTTTGACGTGCGGCTGGAGTCGAGGGATGCCGCAAAAATGCCAACCGTGCATTTTGCGCCGTATTAACCGTCGCTGGCGGACGGGGCTGGAGCGATTATTACCCGGGGACCAGAGTAATCAGACGCTCGGATTAAAACCCCTAAGACGTAGTTAAGAGTGGTACCTGGACGTCGTTGCGGTGCTGCGACATGCTAAATCCGTGTGTAACGCGCAAGTGCTTAAATATCCTCCCCAAATGGCCCTAAATGTTGGTGGTCGTCAGCCAAAGTCTGAATGAAGCAGGTGTTGCGCAAGGGCCCATCATTTCGGGGTAATTACTGACTGCGTTCTGCGCTTAATGCCCAAGCGCAACAGATGGGGGCTGTTGCTTCACTCTGGATGAACTTACCACATTATTGTTATTGCCCTTGTTTGAAATGGATTTGCTTGGGAGCGAAGTCACCATTTGTATACATTATTCTGTAGGTTTGTTGGGAGTGTGGAGGGTTCTGCGGGAAGGTGGGTGGGAGATGGTTGTGACGTGTGTGTCTTTGCCATCTTGGTAACTGGAGTGGTTTTGACCGTGAAAGTTGCGATGTCCACACAAAACCAAAACTGATATGAGAGAAGCCGCCATGTTTCCAAGAAGGGTCGGTCTTTGAAAGTAGTGATATCTTTCAATCAGGCCGCCAAGGTTAATCCTTTTAGCCGAGTTCATCGCTCCAAACAATACTTTGGACGTTAAATGAAAACTTACCACTAGTGTTGCTGCCGGCCAACCGGACTGCCCAGAAGACGCTGTCCGCGGACTAGAAACCCCGGAAGACTGCTACTGCGAGTAACAATCTTCTAGTTTTCATTTAACTTTCGAACTATTAGTCGGTGCGATTAACTTGGCTAATAGTATTAACCTTCGTGGCCTTTCCCTGGTTGAGCGATATCACTACGGCTTCTCTTATACCAGTTTTGGTTTTGGGTGGATCTTGGTATGATAGCTGGAGTGGCTTTGAGTAACTGACAATAACTATTATTAAGTAACTTTGGGGTTCTGTGAAAGCTCGTTTTGTCTTGTGTAGTAATACGTCTGCTGAACTGTTTGTAGCTGTGTACTAATGAATGAATGATAGTTTAGCCAAGTTCAATGAATAGTTAAATAACCGAACAAAAGTTGACGAATTACCATTTCGTTTCCCTTTTTTTTTAAATTAGTTCTTTTACTATGCTCCCGACTTTTAGCAATCATTCGCCTCCCCTTCAAAACACCAGCTCTATGACACCCCTTAAATAAATACAGATGCAAACCCATTTGCGCTGCCATTTGGACTAAAATGTCAGACTGCCAAAGTGGGGAATTGAACCCACGACCTTTGAATGAAATGCCGAGGTTCTACCTCTGGGCCATACTTTCTTATACGTTCTCATACTTTCCCAGACTTTGGCCGTGTCAGTATGGCTCAGCGGTAGGACCTCGGCATTTGGTTTCACAAGGTCGTGGGTTTAATTTCCCGCTAAGCAGTCTGTCATTTAAGTCGAAAAGGCTACGTAAATAGGTTTGCATCCGTAGTTATTTTACCCTTCTCGCGCCCCTTTGGCCTTCCATCCTGTTTACTAACACCCCTTACCCTCCTTTTTCCCTCACAGTAATATCAAGCAGACCGACAATACCAATCGTAAAAATTCACTGCGATCTCTAATTTGAAAACAGAAAACAAACATTAAGCATTACTTGTTTCTGCATTCATTATTTTAAAAACTTCAACATTAAAAAGCGAACAATTGGGAAAAAAAAAACATAAAAAAAAAAGGAAATGAAAAGGCATTTTCCAAAATTTTGTTCGATTATTTAACTTTTCATTGAACTTGGCAAAGTAGCTTTGTGTTTATCACCACTTGCAACGGCCAAGGCAATTCCTTATTTTATTATTTGAGTTCTTTACCACTTGTGCTTTTTGGTTTGATATGGTTTATTGCATAATGATTCGATGTTTGGTATGTCAAACTTGTATGATTCTACAATGTTCAACAAACACACATAAACGAAAAAAGGAACTTAATAATATTAACACTAATATGGTGAACTAAAGTAGAAGGCAATTAACTATATAATAGAAGCAAGTCTGTGGAAAACCACAGAGAATTGGTCAAAGAGATTAAAAAGTTGACAACCAAAGAAAAAAAATAGTACAAAGTTTTACGGGAAAGGGAAAAAATGAAGGGTTAACTGTAAATCTTTTGAAGGCTCATGTGTGCTTTTAGGGTCCTTTTTAATTCCCTTAATTTTCAACGTTAAGTAAATGCTCAGGCAACTGTTAAAAAGTGTTGGTACAATGTACCCTCTACGTTCGCCATACACATTTTTTTTGCAAATGGTATTGTGTAACGGGTAATGCTTTCCCCAAAGTATAAGGCTTTAGACTTATCGTTAGTTTTAAATTTATGAGTAATTGTTGAGGGTTCCTTAAAATTTTCATATTAGTGAATAATTCATTAGTGTTTTCACAAATTTTACTTCTAAAAAGGAAGTAAGGGGGAGAACCATGCATAACGCAGGCATGAATGCCTTCCTCGTGTCAGCTGATTTCCTCGTTTTTTAGCTTTACAAACCTCTTAAAAATGCATTACAAACCCTAAAAAATGTACAAACCTAGCGGCTTTGCCTCCTTTTTTTCCTCGTTCTCAGCTAGGAGTGACTTTCACCCTTGATAAAGTAGTGAGACTGGTATAGGCCTAAATCCGGGATTGAAACATGGGTCATGCTTGCTTAGGAACGTTCACGTCTTGGGGGAAAGCAAGGCCTCAAAGGTAAAAAAAAAATGGCGCTTACGATACAAAAAGTGGCAAAAGGAAAAATTAAAATTTCTATGTTTGAACTAGCTTTGAAAAACTGTTGTTTGAGGGGCAAGTTACCTATATTTGGTTGTATGAACAAATGCGATTAGCTTTCCGGGGAGTATAGGAAAGTGTTCCAAGTTTAAATGAACACTAGCCGAGTCGCTCGCTCACTTGGCGTCGTGCCAGGTAGAGTTTGTATGCAGTAAAATTCGTGTTTGGTCACCGCTGAAGAATGTGTGAACACTGAAGCTTCGAAATTTATTGTTATTTCGTATTCTCGGCGTTAACTGCCCCTAATTTTGGATCATCTAGTCAGTTTTCCTTGTCAAAAGCGTGTTTTTGTGTGTTGTCGATTTTTTTTTAACAATGTAGTTATTGTTTCAGGGATCATCATTCCGATTAATAGTTAACCATTATTGTCGGGGGGGAATTTTAATTTTGGGGTGGTTTTAGTGAAAATATACTCGCGCATAAAAAGTGAAATTTTTAGATACCGTTCTTCTGTTTTTAGCATCCTACTTCCAGAGTCTCACTGGACAAACAAACACATTATGCGTTTTTAATGAGTATAGGATAAATGCGAACGTATTTTCGGTGTTCCTTGGATTTAAGTGTTACATGCCCGAGTGGAAATTGAACCAGCGAACCCTTTGATAAACAGCTGATAACTACTTCTCAGGCCAAAATGACTATATTCAGCCGAGTTGGCTTATTCTTGTCTTTATACGGTGATGTGATCGAAATTGCTTTTTAATGTAAATGGGCGCGTTTTAATGGAACATTTTCCGAAGCAGATAATGGAGAGGGGGTGGTGTGTTGCTATCACGAAACCGAAACTGATCAAACAGGCTTACTAGTGCAACTGTGTGGTGATGGAGATCCATTCATTGGGCAGGCCGCAATAAAAGCTTCATCATTTTTCAAAACTTTCTTCCCATTTGTGTCAAAATTATTTGAAAAATTGATACGCGTAAAGCGCACAGTTAAAAGTGCGTATCGCGGCCATTAAAGATTTTAACTGCGTATCAAAGGAGGTGTTGTAAAGAAATCCAAATAGCCCAAATGTAATTTGTTTTAGATTCTCGAATTATTAAGGCAATAAACGCAAACGGGCTGGCCACGGTCGTAAATGACGTGGGAGGGAGAGGAGGGGCGGCAGAAAAAAATGTAAAAAAAAAATTAAATTGAACAGGCTCTCCAGCTAATGTGCACGAAAAGGTGGAATGATGTGACCTCCTCTCAGTGGGGGAGAGAATGATCCGAGATAAGCCGGCCATTTTGTTCTTAAAATGGGCGCGTGGCTATAGAGAAAGGAGGCGGCACCCATTACGCCCGGTGGGGCCAGGGGGGGGGGGGGAGGGACGTAGGGGGACGGTCTGCAGTTCAAACGCAATCTGGCCTGAGGATTAGCAGAACACTGACTCCCTCATGCAAAACGGAGGTGTTTTCAAAAATGCTTGCTTCGCTGCCTCCTCCTCTCTTGGCAACTCTCCCACCCCCCTCCCTCCTTCCTTTACCCCGTCCTTCCAAGTCTCTTATTCCCTTCTCCAATGCATGCATGGATATGCGTGGGATGTAAATGGAACGGCGGTAGAGCTTCCACCAAGATGGTAACCATGGAGATATCGCGCACGGTATCCGCCATGAATCTGTGTAGCGATCTGTTTGGTTTCAGAGTTAGTACGTATAGGCACAAATCTGCGATGTTGTGGGTTTATAGAGGTAATGCGTCGGTTTTCAGTGTGATGAATTGTGAAATAACTGTCGTAATGTGTGTTCAATTTTCTCAAAAGTGATTTCTCAAGTTAGCTGATTTGGGATCCTAATTAGTCATCCCGAAAATTATTTTCTTTAAAATTAATTTGCTGGGTGAATATTCTCGTATTAACTAAATTTGGTAGTTCAGTGCAGACCGTGCAACATTTTTGCAGGAAGTACAGATGTATGATAGGATATGCATATGACCGACTTTAATGTTGTCGTTGAATCTTGACGGCTACACACTAGTGTGTGTCTTAAATTAAGTAAAATAAGGCACTTGCAATTGCGTACCTGGTTTCGACTGAGTAAAGTAATATCCGTAGAGTAATGCTTTATCAGCAGTTACGGGATCTATTCCGGGGAATTACGTGTTTAGTAAAAGAAAAAAAATAACTACTGTAATAATTATTTTTTGAATTTTCTAAGGGAGGGGGGGGGATATTTAATCTGCTGTAGGAGATGTGCAGTTTCATACCGATTGGCATACCGATTGTGTTCTAAGATGAGAGAATAATACTGGGAGTTAGGCTAAGTTACTAAAACTAAACAAAGTGTCGTGGAACGTATGAATGGATTGGGAGTATATCACTGTATCGTCCATTTAAGGCTAATTTGATTTAACGCTCACTGATGCCAAAAATAGATCACTAGAAACTTGTGAACACACCACAAAACAAATCCGTGTACCAATATTCTTTCAAATCAATTTTTGGAAGTTTTCTTTGCAGACCTGTCCATTATTGACAGTTGGTGGGGGAGGGGGGGGTAAGGTAAGGTGCGCACTACGTTGAATAAATGGCAACAAGTTTCTTTTTTGGTGTCATGAAGTGAAATATCTCAACTGGTCCAAAAAATACGAGTGATGTTAGTCTGTCATTTCGCACTGATGACATGTATTTCCTTCTTTTGCACACCGTGTAGTAATAATTATGGAAATTCGGTTTCCACGTGACTTACTTTCTTCATTTCGCCCCCTCCACTATTTTCTTCGTTTATCCTGCTCATCCCTTCCCGCTTCCACCTTGATCCACCTTTTTTCCTTCTCTTTTCTTGCCTTACCTCTGCAAATGAACGGAACAGCTCGACCAATTAAGATGCTCCCGTTGCTATGGTGACATCTTTGCGTTCGCATGGTAACAACTAGGTTGAATCTCTACACATTTTGCGTGCGTCGTCCTCGTCGCCATTATGTAGCGATTTTGAACAGTTCTTCTTTATCGAGTATTTTTTTTTTGACGTCCTTCGGTTTTCCTTGTTAGCTGGCCACCTATTCAGTGTTAATACAGCACGTTAAGTTTATTGCTGACGAATTTGTCTCAGTCGTAAGTTTTTTTTTCAATTATCTGTAAATCTTACACCATTCGAAGCAAACGCATGTTGTGACCGACTCCTAAATAAAGACTGGTAAACTTTTTAAACAACCCCTAAAAACAACAAGCAGGGGGTACCTAGTCACAACCAGTCTTCTGCACTCGTCAGCCGCTTGTGGGCCACTTCTGCTTCATGCTTACAGTTTTTTGTTTGTTTTTTTTTTGTGTGATTCATTTTGACTAATTTTTGGACACTGGACCTAATAGTGAAAACCATTTGTTTCTTTCTGGTGCCGTTCCATAGTGAGCGCACTTGTCGGCACATGTGGGCCACTTCCGCGTCATACTTCGGCTTTTTTTTTTAATTATTTATAACTAATTTTTGGACGCTGAATCTAGTAGTCAAAACAGTTAGTCTCTATCTGGTACTGTTCCGCAGTTGAAAAAGGCGGTGGACGGACAGACGGAGAAAGTCGTTGCTGAAGTCTTACCAGCTTGCAAACGTGGAAAATATAGAATTCTTTAACATCGTATACAATGCTATATATAAAGAATTTACATTGTTCAGTCTTCTGTACGACGAAAGTTGGAAGACTATAGCAGCAACGACTTTCTCCGTCAGTCCGTCCGTCATCTTTTTTCAACTGCGGAAAAACACGATATTGGTTCATAGGGCCTACGGGCGACAAAGCAGCTTGTTGCTTACAAAATGAGAGTATCTTAAAACGCATCCCAGGACTGTACTACTCGGTCCTGGGATGTTGAATTTTCATTGTGGAAACGCATCCTACGACATTTATACCATGTATCGGCATGCAGACGTTTCATTGTGGAAACCCATTCCAGGATATTCTTACCGTGCCCTGAGATGCAAAATTTTCATTGTGGAAACTCATCCTACTACGTTGGTATCTTCTGGGATGCGGAACAAACAACGTAAGGAAGGTAACACGCTAATGTACAAACTAAAAACAAACCGACAACAAAATCAGTTATTTAAAGAGCAACCTACGCCAACCTACTACACCTTCTAGTAATCCCTAAATCAGTAGACCTTAAAGTAATCTCTTAAATAACAAGCGTTTTGTCCATAAAGTCAAAAATATATAACCTAAAACATGCAATGGTATTAACGGCCTTTCAGTTCAGACAGCAGCTTATTTATCTTATCTTCTTATCCTACGGTAAGAAATGGTGCCAAATGGTAAATGAAAATGGAAATTTCTAATTCTTTCGTAATATTGAATAAAATGCTTGTGCAATATTATGAGTGTTTACTATGCATTTAACAAAGTTCTGAAGTTCGGCCGAGCAAGAGATGCTATAATTAGTTCACTCCGAAACGAACACCGATCTTCACGAGCTCATCTGGATAGCTCTGCTACCACGCGCGAAATTTCTGCAGAAATGACATAAGAAGTGACTGTTGTTTTGAAACGTATAAAGTTGGCATTAATAGTATTTTTTTTTTGGTTAACCAGCATTTGTAAATATTTTCTGCAGTATTCACACTAAAAGAACTTTTAGTATATGTTATTGGAAATTGCTTTGCTTTGTTCACGTAATACTCAGGGCCACTAGCCTCATAGATCGGCTTCTCATACCTGCAGTACTAAAAACTAGCTCAGTCGTCCAACGGAAAACCTGAAAATATCCGAAAATTTAATTTTAATGCTTAGAATTTAATTTTCGATTGATGCCCCGGGCCACTAGTTTCATAAATCGGGTTCTCTCACCTGTGCTACTAAAAATCGCCCAGCTGTACAACAGAAAACCTGAAAATATCCGAAAAGTTAATAAATAATGTTTATAATAGTTTGAATTTAATTGTTGAACCGAAATTGTTGAACGAAATTTTAGCCAAATCGGAGAAAAATTGCGAGCTTTATCGTTTCCCAAACAGACAAACACAAAATCAAAATGAAGTATTAGTAATCGTTCGCTAGCTCGATCGGCCAGATTCATTCCTCTTACTGAATGTGAAAGTGTAAAAATCGAACAATTTTCCCTTTATGGCTAACTAGCCAGATACTACGGGTATCTTTATGGTCAGTCATGTATTTAAAAACTGATGAATTTTGATGATGAAAATTGGAGAATTGCTGGTTCTTAATGTATGTAACTTTTTTTTTTCAGGTAAGTGTGACTCGTCAGACTGCCGAGTGTCATAATTTGTTCGAGCTGGCGGTAAGCAAACATTTACGTCGTTATGCGTTGGTTCTGTTTTGATCCACAGTGTTGTTGCGCACACTCTTTAAATTTTTTGTCTCCCGAGTTGGATCATCATTTTAGCTTTATATTTTAATTGCTGGCCCAATCTGGATATCCTTAGGCAAAGAAAAGAACGCAGCCGTCATTTACCTCAATCTAACTTAATTTTCCAAGCTTAATTTTCTAACAGCAAAGAGGGAGGAAGAGAGGCAGGTCCATAACCAAATAAGCGATAAGTTGACGTGCCTTTCGTATCACGTCCTTCCGTAATAAATTGGTTGTCAATCGTTGACGTCATTTAGGGTTCCATGCGGTTCAGTTGTTGAATCTGAATGTCAGATTACTTGCTCTAAATGTAGCTTCTGGCAACGTCTGGCCAAACTTTCACCTCATAAACAGTTTTTCAGGCACTTTTTCCCGTATTGTGAAAGTCAGAAATACATCTATAGGATAGAAATACATTTAAGGGTGGATACTTAGGCTATGTAGCAAAATACACCTAAGGCAAGACAAATACAATTTTCTTTCTTTGCACTGTTCGTATGATCACAAATGCAATAAGCCTAGAGTTATGAGTAAACAAACAAGCAAACAAACATGCACAGAATTTTTTACGTTTCTTGATACCCCCCCCCCCCCCACAGAAAGAAGTAACCTGATCGTGGGTTGTTTTCGAATAGTTGTTGTTTTGTTATATTTACGTGGAATGGTCTGAACGAGGTCTAAATTTGCTCCCCCCACCCTTCTCGCAGTAACTAGTATGACGCTAACTTTTAATGTGTTTAAAAATGGAAAGCCAAAGGCTCAACAAGAGTTAAAAAAATATAGATGCAAACCTATTTACGTTGCCTTTTGGACTTATACATCAGACTGCCTGAGCGGGTAATCGAACCAGCGACATTTGAAACCAAAGGCCGAGGTCCTACTGCTGAGCAATATTGACACGGTCAAGCCGAATTGGCCGTGTCAGTATGATTCAGCGGTAGGACCTCGGCCTTTGGTTTCAAAAGTCGTGCGTTAGATTCCCCGCTTAGGCAGTCTGACATATAGCCTAAGTCCAAAAGCCAACGTAAATAGGTTT
>JAHWFP010142143.1:0-15638 GCA_023313725.1 Lithobius niger | reverse complement strand
AGGGGCGGAGAGAAGGAAGGATCAACAATGTATGACCCCCCCCCCCCCCCGGCGTCGGGGGAACTGTCCCCCCCCCCTCCAGATATAAGCTCCGCTCCTGTACAGCATAGCAACATGTAATGGTGGCGGCTCTGGTTAAATCTAGAATGCTGCCAAACGATGAACGTATTTCACCACTGAATGCGAATGACCATCGTCTCTGCGGGATGACAATCGTCTCTGTTGGATGACTATTGTCTCTGCGGGATGACTATCGTCTCTGCGGGGTAGCACAGACAGCTTAGCGAGATCATCGGTGGGTTTTCGTATAAAATAAATAAAAGCCAGCCTTTATTTTTGTACGACGTGAATCTTAAAATAGATGCAAACTGGAAATTCTAAAAACAAAGTCAATACAGCAAAGTGTGTTTAACTTTTGCTTTTCCTCAAGGGTAAAGCAAAGTTTTTTTTGCCTTTGCTATACTGTATAATTAAACCGTCCACGTTGTATTCAGTCTGCCTAAATACACATGTTTTCATTTGATGCCTTCACTTCGTGATCAGGGACAGACTATAATGAATTACAGCTGTGTATAATTATTACGTTTCGTTGTTTAATAATTCCACTTAATTATTTATGTATTAGGTTGAGTCTACATTTTTTATTTGTTATTCCAAAGACCCTGTTGGTTGTTGCACTTAATTATTCCTTTCAACATTATCAAGGTATAGTTGATGTTTAACTACATCTTTAAACACTGAGGAACAGGCTTTGGGCTATAGTTTCACCGGAGCCATCTTAAATTTGCGTTATTTTTAAAAATACCACGAAATTGTTACGTTCCTCAAAATTCTGGATGTGATGCTCACTCGGTACGCAAATTTTGTTTTTATTTCGTTGATAAAAAGACAACCTTAAAAAAAGAAGCAATCAGCAGAAATTTTGTTCCTGCACACATTCACAGAAACAGTAAAAAGGGTACACGACGTCTAAACTTAAGAAATGTTTGCTGTTTTATGTTTACTTTTGTTTTATCAGCGTTTAATCCGTGGTTTTCACTGTAACGTTAACAATATGCGAACGTAGCACTCCTTAAGCGCTTTTACGCTGAATTTGGAAATGTCCTTTTTTTCTATGGTCATTTCAATGTACCGTTTTCTTTTTCAAACTATCCTGCGAATTTTTCACATTCTAGGTAGTTTTTTTTAATTTTCTTTAACAATCCTACGGGAATAACGTCTAAATAGCACTTCTTTGTTACAAATGTTTGTTATACGAATATTATTTTATTTATACTACTAGCTGTAAAGCCCGTCATGAAGGCGGACAAGTGTACGAGTACAGCTGCCCCATAACAGCGAAATGTGTAATTTAAATAATGCAGGTTCTTGAAGATGGGTAATTGCGGTAAAGTTGCTTCGCTCACTCAATCCTTATATCTTGTGATTCATTTCACCATCCTTCATTCATTTCCGTTACCCGGGAGCAGACAGATATTTTTTTCGTCTTTTTCACTCAAGCCCGATTACGTGACTTCGTGAAACCAAGTGCAATGCATGTTTGTGAAGACATTGTTGTTTGCAGCATTATTGTTACACCATTGCTTCTGCATTGTTCCCTCCGATAAATTCTTTTTCTTTTTTTCTGCCCGAAGAGATATTGTTGTTTTAAATATTGTTAAAGCATTGTTTAGAGCATATTTGGGCCAGCGCTGGCAAAAGAGTGAAGAGTGGCAACTACAGTTTTATGGGTTAAGATGTATATTTGTATATGTATGTATGTATGTATCGGGCTTGGGCATTTTCACAGCCACCGCTCTAAAATAATCAGTAACAAGCAAATAGTACCAAAAGACAACACTCGGAGAAATAATATATTGTTCATAGTTTCAAGTTTCAAGTTTTATTAACAGAGTAGCCACAAGTTCCTCACGCTCTGTCCTAGCCTAACCCAATAACTTATATTAAATCATCCTACCCCAAAACCACAACTGACCCCCCCCCCCCACCCTCCCAATGGTCCCACAATACCCAGACCTACCAATGAAAACGTGATCACAGCCCACCAAAACCTAAGTAAACTGGCCTGTTGCCTTACAAAACCGAAGAATCTTCCGAAGCACGTTCCCCGAACCACTAGCTTGAGGGGGCACCCCAATCACTTCGCGCAACTTCCTATCATCCTGGGTTGGCCGGCCACCTGTGCGCGAGACCCAGAGCGCACACTCAAATGAAAAGTGTTCGACTGTTTCTGCGCCCATGCTGTACCTACAAACCGGGCAGGGTCTCCACCCGAACTCGTGTTCATGGGCCCGTAGCAACACACGTCTTAAGGCGCGACAGCAGGCCAGCCTCTCGTCTAGGCAGGCGCGACATGGCCTTAAGCCCTAAACAGACTGGCTGTTCGCGGCTGCGTGGCGTTGCAGAATGGTGTGCCAAAGACGTCAAAATTGATTTAGAAACGCATCACCAACCCTACGATTGCAGCAAAATGTTGACCTTGTAGACACGTGGTAACGCAATGCTTGGCACGAAAATTTCGTGTCTGGTTGTTAGGGGTTTAGGCGGCAATACAGTTGGGTGCATTGCAAACAATCGCTACCCTGTCTCGCCTGGCTGTAACCGGGTTATCTGCCCCAGTTTGTTTATTTTAAAGCAATTTCAGCTTCATTGTGTATATTTCCGTGAACCAACTTAAAATACAGGACTTTAGAAGACACACAAAAAATGAGCAGTGGGATTCAGTAGAAAAATGAAAAAGTAAGGAGGAGCGACCGAAACAGGGCAAGGGGGGGGCCCCCCCCCCCAATGGGAGGGAAATTATCGAAAAACCAGTCCAAAAAAAGATAAAAGTACGGAGGCGTGACTCGAGGGGTGCGCTGATTGAGTGAGCGAAGCGAACGAAAATCAGCGTTTGTTGGTCATACGAAAGAGTAGCGTCGTTTTAGTTCAACTAAGCATAGCCATAGCCAGTAAGGCTCACTAACCCACACCGTGAGACGCTGGGGGCTTTGGCTAGTAATAATTTTTATCACAAAACTAGAAAAAGCTGATAAAACCCCTTCAATCTTAAGGCAATGTTTCCTCAAGAACTACGTGAACGATAAGTTGTATTGCAGCAGTTGCAGTCAGTGTTGTGGCTCTTAGATGAATTCCACGAACGACAGATGCCCATTTTAAATGCCAATCATTTTTGACGAGAGGACAAATAGTAAATAAATAAATTAACACACGTGTGTTACGCTAGAATGTTGGCTCTCCTTGCGACACACGTTCCCTTTTGTGTTTGACTTTTACTACCAAAGCGTGCTGGTGAAAGGCGCCTCCGAGTTTGTTAGGCCATCAATTGAAACTCACTCCGGTTGCTATGATGCCGAACACGATACTGTTACGTCACTAATGGCATGCATATCTGGCCTTGACGTCGAGAGGATATTGACCCAAATGATCCATTTTCATCCCAATAATTAATAGGAGGGCATTTGTTTGTTTTCCGAATTGAGCGTGGTACGTAAGCCCCTGTAGTAAAGGAACGCAAATGCAGACAGCATTTCGGTATTTTGTGTATGAAATATTTGCATATATAAATATTGCATATTTATCGTTTTCTTGGGGACTGGCTGACCAATCGATCGACCATATCGTGTTCCATGTGTCTCGAGGAGAGTGGGGGGGGGGGGAGGAATTGAGGCTCACTGGTGCGTCAACAGCTCGGGTTTTAGCGCCAACCCCAGTCACAGTGCAGTAGTCTCAGACTCAAACCTCGGCCCGTCTTTGTGTGCTCATGTCGATTGCGGTGTGATCCTAGAAAGTACCTGGAAAAACCGTCTCTCTCCGTCCCCAGACAACCTTAGTTGAAAGGGACGGTAATTTGAATATTACCAACATGGACGGAAATTTCCAGCTGAAATCTTACCCAATTGTAGAGAATCTGAAATTGTTTGGAAATGTCGGTGGACTCCACATTTTGCATTAATTTCACGAACTTCGTTATATTTCAACAAGATTTACTGATTTCAAAGGCCTTCAGTGTTGGCAGGGGATTAAACGTGTGATTTTTTTTTCTAACCGGGGTTGAGCAGACAACGAATATTTACAAATTTCACTATACTCAATGGAAATTCGGTAGATCAAAAAGCCCTCAGAAGAAATAACGCCAAAATTTCGGAATTGTTCCAAGAAGCTTTTTTATTTCAGTATTTTATTGGATTTGTTCGGCAAAATTTTAAAATTCACGGAATGAAATTAATTTAGAAACTTTCAAAGGAGTTTTTTGTGTTTATTATTATTACTGGGGCGCCCCCCCCCCCGTATATGGTCGGTGTTATATAGCCTTGTTGTGATTTCCCGATGGCATGAAAACACTGTGAATTCCCGTTAACAGTTGCCCAAGCTTTCATTAGATTTAGTTAGAACCAGGATTAAGAGACAGTAGAGGCCTAGATTCCGTTTGCATGAAATTATTGTGAATAGGAAAAAACATGACGTCATCAGTACTGTGCCTCTTTGTCGAAAAGACAGTTCGAATTATTGTTTATGCAGACTTATTTTAATGAAAGCCACACACACAAACAAAAGAATTAAGCTTATCGAGATTTCCACTACGGACTTTAACAGAATACGGATTATTAAGATTGCCATTGCGGACACACACGCACACACAAACACACGCACACACAAACACACACACACACACAAGCACACAAATATTGTGATCGTATTATATGTGTGGTCTTACCATAATGAATATTAATAAGTTCAGTATATTTCAGTTAAGTGTTTCGCACACGATGAGACTTTTCTCGGTGTCGGTCTCGTCTCCTCTATAGAATTTCTCGAAAAAAATAAAGAAACAATTCTTCAAGAATTCAGTGGATTTACGGACTTTAGTCGCTTTACAACAGAATTGTCAACATAACTGTGTATTGATTTGCAAGTGGCGTCATGAACTTCTAGCTTTCGATAATAACTATGTTCAACGCGATTTCAGCAGATTTAAAGATTTCGTGGGGTTTCAACTAAATCATAGATTTCGGTAGTGTGTGTGGTATAATTTACCTTTTTCAACAAATCCAAGTAATTGAAAGATTTCAGAAATTTAGTTATTTGTTTACCTTTTTTTTTGTACTTCATCGTATGTACTGGATTGGACCAGATAATTGTAGGACTTCAAAGGAGTTAACAGATTTCAAAGGGCTCGGAAATCTTGAGATAATGCCGAAATAAGGTGATAGCAGAAAACCTCAAAGTATGATAGCCCCTTCCACACCAGGATGTATCCGTCGCCTTCTGAAAAAAAAAAACTAAATATAACCGAGTCTTCCAGCGAAGGAAAGCGAGCTTTGCGAAACTTCACTGGTAAATCGAGTGACGCGATCGATCACTGCCGAGTTCTGAGGAGTTTGGTATCCAAGCTAACAGGATGCGAGATCGAATCTCCTCACCAAGTGCACCCAGGACATTAAAAAAGCCCCCACCCCCACCACACTTTGAATAGAAGATGTTAAAGTGTAGTGTTGCAAAAATATAACAACGGTGGCCACAAAACACTAAGCGGTGTCCCTTGCAATAACGTGTAGAGACGGTGCACTCGGATGTAGGACACATAGGCACCCCAATTTAGGCACCGGAAAAATAGGCACCAAGTTTAAAAAAATTAAAAAACAATTTGGGATGCTTACCCTTAAATTGTGTATAGTTTATTTTAAATCTTGGACTTGTGTGGGAGCGGTTTTTTTTTTTGGGGGGGGGGGGGCAATTTTTACGTTTTTTATGAATTTTTTTTAGTAAATTAGTGTACCTAATTACGCTGCCGCGCTCGTTGCGGCCAACACATAACATCAGAGATGCTTGTCTAATAGAGATGCCAACAAATCTTTACCAGTTTTGGGTGCACGGATAGCTGCGAGCACTGGGGCATCAGATTCGATAGGCGTCTTGGTCCTGGCTGTACATCTCTGGCTTCGTACCGACCCGGGTTCGATCCTGGGAACGGAAGTGTATATGTACGGGTTTTTTCTCCGGTTGTTTCCCGCCCGTTGCACGAGGGTTTCCTCCGGGTACTCCGGTTTCCTCCCTCATGCGGCAAAAAAACAACTGTTCCTGATGGTGGTAAAACCTTCCACTTAACATCTGCCGCTCGGGCCTAATAACAAGCTATTAGCTTATTGGCCGACACCTATTATTATTATTATTATTATTATTATTATTATTATTATTAAGCGCTATGAACATTTTATGGCATATTTGTTTTCTCCGCCCACCCGCCCCAATACGATGGCAATCCATCCCAATTTTTAAAAATGTAAAAAAAAAAATTGTTGTCTGCTTGTTCATTGTCTGTTTGTTTGGTGCCAATTAGCCAAAGTCATATTTCTCCAGTGCCTAATTTGAGGGGGGGGGGGGGGGCATGCATGTGTCCAGTGCCTATGTGTGTGCGTACTGGTGCACTCGGCCAATGGCTGAAAACATAGCTATTTAGAAGCCGAGTGCCGGTTGCTAAGCGGAAACGGCGGCCGAGTGCTTAACCACTCGTCTCGCTGTTTCCTGCAAAATGCCTCATACGACTTATTAAATTTTGTATAAAAATAAAAAAGGTATGGTTTCCGAAGATAATTTCGTTCGCTCCCGTCTTCAAAATACAATTTGATAATAACTTTATTTGACATTCCTGAAAAAATATTACCTTTGGGTAAAACGGTCCATTCAGGAAATTACGCTTTCCGTAATTTACTAATTTACTAACTTAAAAAAAAAAATTTCATTGATTTTTTTTTTTTAATCTTATACCTTTCGTTAAGTCAAGAAGTTAAAATACAAAATTTATTAAAATTGGCAACTAGATTTCCAATTAATTACACGCGTACGTAAATGCCAAATCATACTGGCTGCTTGCGGCTGCAACACGACGTGGGATGGTATAAGAACGACATCAAAATGGATCAATAAACACAGCACCAACCGTGTACGGTTGAAGCAATTTAAACCGTGTGGGCACGTAGTAACGCGTCATTTCACATCAAATTTTCTTCTGTCTGGTTAACCAGATTGGCTGTTCGTGGTTGCATGGCGTCGCAGGTTGGTTTACCAAACAACGTCAAAATCGGTCAATAAACGCCACACTCGAGCTACTCGATGCAGCAATTTTGACCGTATAGGCACGTAGTAACGCATCGCTTCGCGCAATACTTTGTTAAAACATTGTAAACAAATCCTAAAAAAAAAAAATTTTCTTCTGTGTGGTTAGAGCTTTAAGGCCACTAAAAATTAATTAAGTGGTTCTCGGCAGCTCACGCATGGTTTTTTTCCTTAGCGCATGAAACTGTTTTTATGACATTGTCTAAAAAAAAAAAAGTACCAATCACGCATCAGTACTTTCACCAAACATTACCTGGAGCCTATGACCACATGAGCTCAGGTCATAATTTCTTGAGGCAGGCTTTCTTTCTGATTAAACCATGTGCAATGGCTGTTTGTCATGACATCACCACGAGTTAGCCAATGACGAACGATAACAACGGCTGTTTGGCCGTCTGATTGGACTAGCTCAGTCACGTGATATGCACGTCACAGCAAACAGCCATGGCGTATGGTATAGTTTGCCTGACCAAAGTCATGTGTTACCAGTTCATCGTGACTTATGCCTGCGTTTTAGTTTTTTTTAAATTATTATTATTACCTACATCGTTAAAAACGTACGATGTGTGTACGTGTGTGTGTGTGTGTGTGTATGTATCCCTCAAATGCGAAAAAAACTGCCGTGAAAACTACTCATGACGTCATAGTTCTAGCAGGTAAAGTTACTGTTCAGGCAAACTTTATCAGAATTAAACTTGATAGCAAAAAAATAACATGAAATGACTGCAAATGACTAGATGCATGGAAAAAAACTGGGTGTTTTTTTTTTAAAGGTGTCAAACGTTTGCGTTTCTGAATCACGGAGGTATGCGGGTTGAGCTAGCAAAGTGAGCGCTTTCCACATAACCTCTTCAGTGGGTTTCTCACTTTGCGCTCTCAGGGCAGGTTTACGCAACGACAATTTTCTCGCTCACTAGCTTTTACTTGGTTAATGCTAAATCTGAAGGCTGCTTCTCGCCTTAACCAGAGAAAGCGGCTTTCGAGTAGTCTACACGTAGTAACCATGGTAACAACGCGGACGCAGATCTTCTCTTCGTGCCTCGTGACACGACGTACGACGCGTGCAACATGACGGCGTCGATTTACAACAACAAGAAAGCAATTTTTACTGCAGTACAAGACGACGGAATGAATGCCGGCATTCGATGCTTTGTTTCGATTCGATAACCTCGAAATGAACTCCATGTTGGATTTTGAATTCTCGCAGCGAGCAGCTACCGTCGTCTGATGACTGCTAGAAACTGTCCTTTGTACGAGAATAGCAAAGTTTGGCAATAGCGTGAAATGGCAACAATGTTGTAGCAATGTTTAAAATCACTGTTGCAGTTTGTTCTTATCCGTGTTTTATTTATAATACATTAAATTTGTTATCCATTACCGCGTTCATTTAGTAAAAACGGGAAATTAATCGTAAATAAATAACGGTTGACTAGCATATAGCGTTCGGCGAGCGAGAAGGCCTTCGTGCATAAACGCGCCCTCAATCTTTCATTTAGCACTACTCTCACCTTCGTAGCGGCCTTACTTCCGGAGCAGTAACCTCCCGACGTACAAACGCGTGCAAAGAAACAAGCCAATTGAATGTTTTGAATGATATAGGGGAAATGCATCGTTTACCAACACCTATGGCGGAGGACTATGACGAACGAACTGTGAGCGAAAATGCAATTAGTTTGCGACGAAATAATCACTGCATCGATTTTGTGCTGCTCTGCGGATCAGAGAAATAACATGAAGCACGGTTCGACGCCAGTAGAGTGAGCTAGGCGAACGATTAGGCTAACGTGCTGTGACGACTCAGGGAGTGGACGATTGTTTTCAAGCAAAGACTCAAGCACAATTCACACCTTACTGTACAGCTAGGAGTTCTGTACACAGAGTTCACATATTAGGCACTGACTCAGGTTTAGAAGCCTGGTCAGCCCTAGCGGAGTATTAGAAGAGACGACCTTATCGGTTGCCTCTCCTCCACTTTCTGCCAGATCTGCTCTCATTCCCTCGTATTTATACGCGGGGGAGAACAATAGACCTCGCCTTAGGCTATTACGTCACGTGACTTGCTGCACTGCATAGAACCGGATCCGCCTGGTTGAGCCAGAGGAGCCATTTATGCTGCAATCCTGTTGGCGCATGCTCAGTAGGCGCGTTTGGGCGCGGCTATTGAGCAGGTGCACAGACAGAATACCTAACTGCAAGGCGCACCATGAAGTGTTACTTCTTTTGGCGTATTGCTATCATGTAAACAGCCGGTTACAGTGCTTTAATTAGATATTTGTACAATTTCTTCGATTCTTCACGACGTGAACAAACGCTCGTTAATCCGTTAGATTGGATGGCATTCCCTTGTTGCATCTACAAACCATTCAAATATTTCTACGAATTTTTGAGAAAAAGATTTTATGGGAGGGAGGAGGTGGTGAGCGTTCTGTCGTATCCTCTCAGAATCCCCGCCGGACTTCATCAGTCACCGTTCCCGTTATTTTACTTGTTCATACTACTCCAAGCCCTTTCGAGGTAGAAGCTCACCGCCTCTCACTCAAGGAAATACACCAGTGGGCCTTTATCTTCGCCTTCCCACTACTTTTACGTGGATGACCTCGGTGAAAGAAGCAATACTCAACAGCGGAAAAGCGCGAGCAACCAAACAGCAATCTGGCCCGTAATTGCTTCGTGGGGCATTATAGACAGGGCTAGGGTGTAGGAGGAAAAGACCGTTGTTTCGAATCTGGCCCTTGCTTCTTTTTCGTGCCGTTATTAGGAGAGGGTCCCCTTCTCTCCTTCCTTCTTGCGTTGATGTACAGAGAATCCAGTGTTCCACCCTTCAGCAATGACATAACGGGGGCCGTTATGGGAACAAATTACACGAGAATCTGAAGGTAATCTTGCGTCGCCTGCTGTTCCAAAGGTTATTTGGCGGCCATGACGACTTGGGAGATACAGTGTGACGTGCCAGTCAACCAGAGATGTCATCATCTTAGCAAGGCCGGTTGATTGTCGAGGAGACGATGCAAACACAACGAAGCTGATGCAACCTGTGATGTAACCTTCGCAAATGTGATTAGGCATGTGGCACTCTCCATGCGGTGTATTAATGTATTAATGTATTAATGTTACCTCGTCTAAATTTATTTCTCCTTGAGGAAAAACTTCGGCGTTTTTGGGGGAGGATATTTAGGCTTAAACATTCTTTCATTGTTCTAACTCTCCAATTTGGAAAATATGTTTGGATCTAATTGAATGAGTAATTCGTTAGGTCCTAGTCCCAAGAGCGTTCCGCACTTTGTCGCCCTTGAGGCACGTGTCCCTTCCCCTAATTTTCGAATGCCCTCCTTGGTAGATAAAATTATGAAGAAAAAACCGTAAATCATGGCAAAAACCATTAAACAAAGACTTTTCGAGGATTGCAATATTGATTCTGGGGTTAAAAGCTCAGTATGGACTAGTCATTGCTAAGTTTTTTTTCACTGCTAGTAGTTTTTTGAAACATATTTTTTTTTTACCTCTGCATGTAAGGGGTCGGTAAAATCGTGCCTGCCTTATTTAAATCTTTAATCGAAAATATCGCTTTTGCCCCTTTTTAAGGCTCTTTGCCCTTTTCTCCCAGTGCCCCCCCAACCCCTCTTCGAAATTCTGCAGGCAATTGTACCTAGTGTGTACAATTTCTGAATTAAATAGATAGATAAATAAATTTCTCCTTTATTGAGCCGTTTGAGTGTATGATTTGTCTTCCCTCTCCATTGTCTTTGGCCGAGTGACTTTCGGTCAAATGGAGCCTTGGTCACGGTTGTGACCTTAATAACGGGTCCAGTGAGTTATCTTTATGCCAGTTGAGGATGTGGCCATAGTGACTAAGGCGCTATGAAAGTGATCTGGGGGTGAACTGGGTAGCCGGTTCGAATCCGAGTCATGCCACTCCGACGAAACGCAAGTGCATAAAGGTGGCTTACTGAACTACGTTATTTCTAGTGTATGTTTTTCGCTGTTGGCTTGTTTCCGATTTCCCTTACAATTTCTGAACACAGTACTAAAAATCGTTCGTTTTTTTTTCATCTGGTGCGTTTTCCGACGTATGAAAATTTGAGTGTCAGGGTTGTTATGTAGTCAGTGTTTTGGCGAGCAACGCCAAACGAATCGGAACATCGGTTCAACAGTTATCGTGCATGCAGACAAACAGACACCATCATAGTATAAGGTGGAGATTTAGGCTTAATGAATGGTCAACAGCTAGATTATTAGTGCCAACCTCAGACACAGTACAGTGGCCAGGGCTTCCAATGCGCCGCACATTACAGAGATGTTAAACAAATCTAGATCTTATCGTGCATCTGTATCTCCATCATGTGCTTGTTAATTGCCACCATATTGGTGGTGTTCATCGCCGTTTGCATCTTCCACGAGACTTGGCGCGTCAGTTGGGTGATGATTCTGTCCTCCTGCCCGGGTTTTTTTTATTTTTTTTTTTAATTTTTGCTCAGGTTAAGAAGGCCTTTACCCTGCTTCTATCCGCACGTGAATTACTTCCAAATGAGTCTTCAGTCATTTCTGTAGCAACATTTCATATTTCAGGATAGTTCTTCACTCACCCAAGAAACGATTCCCTGTCTATTTCTTCGAAATTGGACGCCATTTTCGGTAACGCTTTTGTGATAAACGACGGATGTGTGCACCGCTCACGTCACACAAGGTACTGAGAGACGGAGGTGCGTTTGTGTTAACGTTGTGTTGATGAGGGGAGGTGCGTTACAAAACAGACGCACGATCGACGTGCGGTAACGCAACGTCGACGGACGTATGTGTGCACTACCCAACAGATGTCACGTAAAACCCACACCGCAAATGCGGTAACGCAGCGTCAACGCACGTTGAAAAAACGTATGTGTGCACCGGGCCCTTTTCACCTCCTCGATGCAGTACCGTAGAATCTTCGAGGAGTATACAGAAAATAGCAGTAAATTGAAAATGGAACAACGCTATTCGCAGCAGCGCCGCGATTATTATTACTAAAACGAGATCATGTGACCCACATCAGCCTATTGGATGACGGACAAGCTGGAACGTGGATGCTGTGTTTAGAATATGGGCAACGCTATCGAAATGGTAAACAGGCGTATTTAATTTATTTTCTGCAGCGCGCATTTCAATCTTTTAATGTTTTGGACAAATTTGGCTGTATTGTGAGTGAGAGGTGCTAATAATTTTGAGCACCCTAACTCACGTTGTATTTTTCAACGAGTCTTAGCCTGATTAGAGTTAGGAAGCATCCCCCACCTCCCCTCCCCCTCCCGCCAGTGTGGTAGTGACAAACTCACGATATGTAAGCAGAAATTACAAAATGGGCCTTTCATTTCGTACCTTTCATACATGTATATTTTTTAACGGTTATTGTTTGCTGGCTTAAATTTTCCCTTGAAAATTAAGTCGCTTTGAATAAAAGCTTTATTGACAAAAATAAAGCGAAAAGTGTCACTAAAATGCATGCAAACTTTCGGGTTTTGAAATTTCGTATTTTGTGTACGTCTTCTCACTCAGTATCGCCGTGTCAGTATGGCTCAGCGGTAGCACGTCGGCCTTTGATTTCAGAGGTCGTGGGTTCGATTTCCCGTTCAGGCAGTTTGGCATCCTAAGTCCAAAAGGCAACGTAAGTAGGTTTGCATCCGCATTTGTTTAACCCTTCTCAAGCCCGTCCGTCTTGTTTAATCAGTATCACATTTTGTGCAATTTCGTTTCCATACAAACATTAAAAAAAAAAATGATTTCCAAATTGCGTCTTCACATCCACGCTTCGTCCATCCTCACGATTATGCTAATTTCTACATTCTATTCCGCATGTATTTAGTTTTTTTTTTATTCTCATTATTATCTTTTCCGTTCTTTTCAGATGCACATAAATCCCTTTACATAATTGACCTTTAGTTACGCTTGAAACGTTATAGATGTAGCCCTCTTTTAAATAAGTTTGCCCCTGCGCTGCCCTGACATTCCAACATTTAAGCCCTCCCCGTCATGTCCAGCAAGAGCAGATACAAAGAAAACCCTTCGGGTACCCCTTGGTTCTCTTGTCAAATTCCGCCAGGTTTTAATTTATAAAGCTGTCACAGCCCGGGGCGTTTTGAATGCCGCTAGGCACGTTGGGATCTAGCTACAATGTAAATTGCGGACAGCGAGGTTCATGATGAAATGAATAAAACATAAGCGAGGTTTTAAGGTAGAGCGTCGTAATCATCGTATGCTTTAGCCTTTGCGCGTTGCTGCTGTTATGTGAAGAGGAGTGGGAGAGAAAGTAAGGGTTGCAATCAGGCATCTGTTTAAAGTTTGGTGGGGAAAATGGCTGCCTCTTGAAACAAATTAGTCGCAGTTTTTTACGTTACAGCTTAAACAAATAAAGAGGCAGTGCGTGTAGTGTGTGTCTGAGGATAAGAATTGTGTCGTTGGTGACCTGAAGCATCAGAATTGTGTCGTTGGTGCTCTGAAGCATCAGAATGGTGTCGTTGGTAGGGATCGACCGATACAGGTTTTTCCCGATCCGATCCGATGCCGATAACTGTCATTCCGATCCGATCCGATGCCGATCCGATACCGATATTTAATATTTTTAACCAAGCAAAATTTATGAACTTAATAAGAACTAAAAAATACAATATTATCCTTGTTACTTCATATAATTGAAAATAAGTTATAATTATCATATTTTTACACTTTTATTGCAATGAGTTACAAAATGTTATTATTATTACACACAATGGTTCTATCTGGGTAAAATTTACCACTGCTTATCCCGTCCGGTTCCTTGTAACTTTTGGCACCTTCTCATACCAGGACCACAAGTAAAAATATGAACATATGGACCATATTTAAAGTTAAATGCCAAAAAAAATAGAAAAACCCATTTATCAGCACTGTAGTACAATGATTTTAACGCTGATTAAAATTCTTCATTACAAACGATTCAAAATTTCTGATGTTAAGTATGAGTATCCTACTTTTGTACTAACTGCATATACACAATTTGCATGAGAGAAAAAACGAAAATCGGAAATTATAAAACTAATCTTTACAGGGGCTGGTCACGCCTTTTAAATTTCAAATCAACTGTCTAGTTTCCAGGCTCTGCTCCTCAAACCCCCATCCGTAAAAAAAAAAAATCCTAGTAATTAAAATTATTGTCTAGCAAAAAATTAATTACGAACGAATGACAAATTAACGCTGGACATTGGAAAAATATTCCTTTGCTTACTTTACTTGTCCCCCTCCTCAAACTCACGTCTAACTAAAATAGACCTCCGCTTAGGAAAACGCGATTTAAAATCACCGTAGCCCATCTAGCCAACTACCCAGCACGAAACAAAACTTGGGTGTTTCCTTTACCAATCCAAGGCTTTACCATCCACTCCTGAATTTCTTACGAATAAACCTTTTTGCTGCAATATCTTTAATTGGTAATCCATATATTTCATTCAGATCCACTTGAAACTAGTTTTAAATAGATCATAGTTGCTCGGATAAACTGACTACGTCGAAGAAACCGGTTGTTTACAAAATGCTCTTTAAAAGTTGATACCCGAAAGGTGCACCTACTACCAGTAAAATGGAGGATACAGCTTGAATAATTTTAACAGTAGTAAAAACACAGGATTCGAGTAAATACTTGGATATTGTTATACTAGAGTAGTAATAAAGTATTTTTAAAAAGTAATAATTTTAAATTTGATTAGACGATTTTTTTTAATGGCCTAATGTGCATTACTTTTTCCCGGTTGTCCGCGCACTGAGCACCCTGCCGATACCAGCTAAGACAAAAGACAACACAGCAACTCCGTAGCAAATAATTAAAACGTTTCTCGTTACCGCATTTTTTATGGATTTGTATTTCTAAAATAAATTACAATTTTGACATAATATATTTTTAAAACCTTTTAAAAATCACAACCCGCTTATGCACTGTCCAGGATTACTGACTAGCACGTTTTCTGTTGGCCCTTGTGACTGAGCTCCACAACAAAGAAATCTTGCAAGGATCGGAAGTAACGCTACTAATGCTTCTACAACCATCGATTTCTTTAAATAACAAAAGGTAAACGAGATCGCAAATATAAGTTTATGTACTTTTACGTTAAATATTTAATAAAAGGAACTAAGATACACAATGTTCAGAATTAACCAAAGTTTGGGTGGTTTTGGCACGTGCTCCGGTAGGACCAGCTGGTGCTTGCTTCCCGTCGATCGCTAGACGATTTAAACGCAATGCACTAGACATAGTATTAGTATTTACAAGAATTTATAAATTGTTGGTATTGAGAGGTGACAAGCCTTTGCTAGTTAATCTGTTAAACCGAAGTAATTTACAAAACTGAAACTCGCGTTGGCAGTGAAGTTGACATCGGTATCGGACACATAAACCGATCCGATTCCGATCCGATTATCGGATGAAAAATATCGGCCGATGCCGATACCGATCCGATGATCGGTCGATCCCTAGTCGTTGGTGATCTGAAGCATCAGAATTGTGTCGTTGGTGATCTGAA
>JAHWFP010142141.1:4635-23978 GCA_023313725.1 Lithobius niger | reverse complement strand
AAACTGATAAAACTAAAAATGAAAAAATATAAATGGTTAAACCAAGTTATGACCAAGAAATGCATAGATTGCAATGCTAAAGCAATACTGTAGCTTTTTGACGCGCACCCAGCGTTAGCCATGGCGCCAGAAGGAGAGAGGGCCAATTTTGCTAGGTAAATCCTATCGGAAATACTAGGTTCTTTTACATGCCACAATCGACATGAGCACGAGACATCACAGGGCCCTTCTCTGCCCGAAAATGCCAGGGGTGGCTGAGGCCGGATTCGATCCCGGGACCTCTGGCCCTGGAGACGGTCATGCTAACCATCAGGCCACCTTGCCCCAGCTAAAGCAATGCTGTGGAATAGTACGCTGAAACGTGGTTTTCCACCATTTCAGCTTTTTAGCTGCCTAGATGAGGAAACTAAGTTCGGCCCTGCTCCTTTTATTTAATGTTAAAGTGGCAGTTGAACTTTTCTTAGTGTTAATCGATACTAGAGACAGTTCAATCATCATTTCTGCTGATGCTACTGGTTGCAGATGGACGTGGAGTGGCAGAGGGATTGCTACATCTTTCGTTTCGGCAGCTGGAAATATCCAAAGTGATGGAACATAACGAGCAATGATCAGGTCTCCTGATGGTTACTCACTCAGCAAACGTTTTATCATAGAGAATGCTGCAGGTAGTGTAATTCTAGGAAGGGATTTCCTGGGTCGGATTGGCCTCAAACCAGATATCCAAAAATGCGGCTGGTGTATGGGTCCAGAGGAACAAGCAACCATTCCTTTTTCAAGGGTTGGAAAGACTAAAACTGAACAACTCGCGCAACTGGATGTGGAGTTGGAATGTGAGCGGCGTGCTAATGATGATGTCCTGTTGTAGGAAAAAATTCAACAGGGGTATTGTTATAATGCACAACGCAAACTGCTGAGAATATGTTTACACCATTTCAAACCTGTATTAACATCTAAACGAGGCAGTATACATCGCTACACTGTGAAGACGATGTGGACTAACAGTACTTTCTCAGCCTCCACACGAGTTGTGTACTAAAATGCAAAGTAAATGCTTCCTAGAATGTCATTCTATCCCTGCGGCCTCCTATCGAAGTTCTATCCCTCCGAAAAGCTTCGAAAACACAAGCGAGCTGTCTAACGTGAAATGTGGCGAAACTACGCTTCGTCTCCTTCCCACCCACTCCCCCCCACAAACGGACGCAAAGGACTCGTCGGTCTACCAACCACTCCACCCTCCATAAAATAAAATGGAATGACCTTCATTCATATCGAGATATTTTCACAAAAAACAAACACATTTTAATTAAATAAGAGTTAGCTCGACGTTTCAACAGTAGTTTAAAACAGTTATTGGCTAGAATCTCGCGGTTAACGGTTTTTAACCAACAGATGCGATTATTGGCACTGCTCTCGTATGCAAATGTGTCAGGCTGACGCCCTCAACCTTCGACTCGAGCAGTGCCAATAATCGCACCCGTAGGTTAAAAACCATTAACCGCTCGCTTCTAACCAATAACTATTAGGGCTCGTTTACGCAACTAGACTTTCTCGCTCGCCGAAAGCTATTTGCTAGGCAACCGTTATTTATTTACGATTAATTTCCCGTTTCTATTAAATGAATGCGGTAATAGACAACAAATTAAATGTATTATAAATAACAACGCAGACAAAGAACAAAGTGCAACAGTCATTTTAAACATTGCTACAACATTGTTGCCATTTCACGCTATTTCCAAAATTTGCTATTCTCGCTGAAAAAAATAGCTCCTAGCAGTGATCAAACGACGGCAGAATAAATAGCTACTAGCGGCGAGAATTCAAAAACCAACATGGCGTCCATTTCGTAGTTATCGAATCGACGACAAACCTTCGAATGCCGGTATTCAGGAATCTGTCCGTCGTCGTGTACTGCAGTAAAAATTCTTTTCTAGTGTCATAAATCGACGCTGTCATGTTGCAAGCATCGTACGTCGTGTCGCGAGGCACGAGGAGAAAATTTGCGTCCGCGTTGTTGCCATGGTTACTACGTATAGACAACTCGAAAGCCGCCTTCTCCGACAAAGGCGAGAAGCAGCTAGCAGATTTAGTATTGACCAAGTAAAAGCTAGTAAGCGAGAAAATTGTCCTTGCGTAAACGCGCCCTTACTTATTGGCGCTATGGCCTAATGTGTGAGGCTTGTTACATCATTCCCTGGTATCGTAAGCGGTAACCAGACGTTGATTGTGCAACCATTTAACTTGTTAAGGATTCACACCAAGCTCTTCGGCCGTTTGAATTCGTGATCTTAGCCGCCAAACTATTTCCCTACGTTGCGGAAAATCCACCGAGCAACAGTTCAAAGGTTAAATGAAAAATAATGAAAATTGTTTACTGTGCAGTTTTCAAATACGAAAAGTCCTGGGATGAACTGTCGGGAACGAAAATCTCGAGCACTGATCACGCCACCCTAAAGAACACGTTAATTTATCGTAATCAAAAATTCTAGTATTTTTCAAAACTATTATACAAGTGTCACTCACCAGACTTGCCCTATAACTATATTTCTACTTTATCCTTTTTTTTTTTCAGTTTAGACGATCCAGTGTCCTGCTTTGTAGAGCCTACTAAGACCATAAGAGGGATTTGTTTCACCCCGGAGTTAAATGTGTTCTTCGATAAATTTATACAAATCCTTAATGTATTCGTCAAGCCTTGTCACGATGGAGGAATGAAATATCTTGGTGAGTCAAGAACTAGTATAACAAAGTCAGTGGAAGGTTCTGTATTTTATGAATAATACTTTCCTAAATTCACTGTGCGGATCAGGACTGTTGCCACAGGCTCATTAAAGTTGTTCTTAAACGCGCGATTAATTTTTTCAATCCTTCAGTATGACGTCACTGTTGAAGGCTCGAACTCATCGGACCTTCACAGCAGTCTACCCGCTAAATTTAGTGACGACAGGTAGCAGACTTGCTGTTTTTGTTTGCTAAGAATATTCGTGTAAACATAATGAATAAACGGTGGAGATTCGTCACTCAAACCACTCCCGCTAAGGTAAAAGAAGGAAACCAGTCACTCAACAATTACTGCATTTACACGACCCCTTGAAAGCACTTTAGAGGGGTGCGCATCGCCTCCTTGTCGCTTCTGTAGGTCTAGTAAACACCGGTGCCACTTTCTCCCATCTGGCAGTAGAAAACAGATTTTCTTCACGGAGGTGGTTTGGGAGTCGGATGCAATTAGTCTGCATTCATGTAAACACAATCACCTTAGGATGTAGGTGCACGCCTGGTAAAGCTGATGGATACACGTAACGAATCGATTCAACTTGTGTTCCTGCCACTCGAATTTTATGTACATAATGCTTAAAATAAATGTACATGACTAGTGCATCCACAACAACTTGCATACGTTTGTTTACAGGAGTGTAAATTGACCCAGTTTACTACAGAGCAGTCACATTTGCCGCCATATTGGCACCAGTCTGGGTTTTGGAGGGCATAACTACAAGGTGCACTACATAAAAATGGAGGGAAAAACAACGGAAGAGCGGATTTCTTAGGCTTAAAAATAACGTTGTTTTCTCCAACAACAAAAATCTCGCATTTTAGGTGTAAGAAATCACTCTTCACAGCATCGGCTTCAGTATGGTTTCTCTCTGCAGTGCCCCTTGCAGCTAACCCATTCAAGCTCCAGCATAGAGTTATATACAATAATACTACGTCGTGTCACTGCTCTATATATAGGGCAGTGACACGACGTAGTATTATTGTGTATAACTCTATGGTGGAGCCAGTAACTGGGATAGCTGCAAGGAGCACTGGAGGGAGAAAGGAAGATCGTCTTATTGAAGCCAATGCTATTAGACTGGATTTCTTAAGCCTATAACGCGCGATTTTTGTTGTTGGAGAAAACAACGTTCTTTTAAGCCTAAGAAATCCGCTCTCAAAGCACTGTCTTGACTAGAAGTGCCGTTTTTCCCCTTACATTTTAATCTAGTGCACCTTGTAGCTATTACCTCCAAATGGTGTCTCGTAGCCAATATGACGTCACATGACGCTGCTCGATAGTGTCCATGTAAAATTAGTGTATGCGAAGTGAACGTATTTATCGGTCAGTATTTAAATGAGAATTGTTGTTTTCTCTCCGCAAAACGAGCACCATGCCGACTTGGTCACCACGGTTAAAAGACCACGCCAGAGCTTTCTGCTTCAGATTATTATACAGATAGAAGCTGTAATCGTATCTGAATGGTCGCCTCGCCGACAAACAAACCATAGATCTATACAGTATATCTGACTTAGAGAACGTGATTTCTCTTTCATTCTCATTATAACCATAATAGCAAGGATACTTTGGATTTTCATCAACATAATAATTCTGAATCCCGGCTGAGCCGATAAAAGGAAAAGAAAAAAGGAAAGTTAAAGGAAAACCGGTAGGACAACAATCACTTTAATCGCTTCTCATTGTATTCGTGCACATGTAATGTCTTTACTACGGTGCCTAACAATTAATGGTGGACGTGCTAAGGATTGAAAACTATCGTCCAAACCGTTTCTTGTTGATGGGTAAAATGAAAGAATCCGAGGGTCTTAGGGCTTCGTCGGGCAGATGACCGGGTGCGGTTAACGCTCGCTAAAAAACCTTTGAAAGAATCCATGTTTCAGCTAAATGTGTATAGTTTTAAATCAAACTAAGCTACGTTGTTGGGATCTGGAAACGATGCAATGGCTTATTTCATTCGTAGATGAAGGCTTTCACAGCTGAGCTGAATTGTTTCAAAGTGGACAACAACAATCACTGCTGAGCATGAGGCTGATCATTGCTATCTTGCAAAGTAGTCGTTTACAATCAAAGATAATGGTTCAGCGCTCAGATTCTTTAAACGGTGCATCCTGTGATTTCAGCCACTGGATGCGCAGATTCAGTGACTGAGGCCAACAAAAATCACCGTTTGTCACCCAGTGTGCGCAAAAATTGAATTGAAGAAATTTTAATCCGTGAAAGCGTTTCTTAGCCAGTGTGTGCGAAAATGGGAGTGGGGAGTTGGGAGGGGGAGTGGGGAGTTGGGAGTTGCGAGTGGGGAGTGGGAAGTGGGAGTGAGGGGGTTGGGAGTGGGGAATGAAGAGTTGGAGTGAGGGGGTTGGGAGTGGGGAGTGAAAATTCATGACCGGCCCCGTGCGTAGCACGGGCTTCCTCTAGTATTACCATATTACTCTTGATAATAGGGAAATGACGTCACCTTCATTAATCATCGGCACTTTACGGAAACCCAAAGTTGCTTCTCGGCAGCGTTCAGAGTAGTTTCGCCCATCTTCGGGCAATGAATTCACTTTCGTGAATCGTCGGACTTTTACTGAAACACGAAGATGCTTTTCGGTCAAGGTACTGTACGTTTAATGTGGTGCATATCAGCGGCGCTATAATGTTGTTTAGGCCTAATACGAAACACCTGCGCTGAAGCAAACTAAATTACAGGTTGGTTGACGGAATGTGACGGATGCTAGCATTGCTACGCCAAACGGAGTAAAACATCGTAAACATTATAAAACTAAACATCATTAATCGAAACTACTTCGAAAATCGAAATCGTAAAACGAAATCGAAACCGTAAAGTGAAATTACTTCGGAGAATCGCTTTGCGCCAAGAAAACAAAAATTCTCAAACCGAATTCCACTCGTTATATTCTATGAAATGTATAATTTGTGCGCTTTTAGCACTCAACTCCTTTCCAACAAAATTCCATCGACCTTCGATCTCAGGAAATTTAATCTGGAAAAGAGTTTCGTGCTAAAACACACAAATTATCGATTTCATACAAGCAATCGGGGTGTTATAATGATGATGAATATACGCTCATGCATTCTCTGAATCACTGAGTTTTGATGGATTCAGCATAATCGTTTCGACTGGCCGACGATGTCTCCGGTAAAGTTTAGCAAAACGCTCAATTTCGGTGACACCGAACCTTGTTTATAGTGTTTCATTAATGTTGACGCCAAACGGAGTAAAACATCGTAAACATTATAAAACTAAACATCATTAATTAAAATTACTTCGAAAATCGAAATCGTGAAACGAAATCGAAACCGTAAAGAGGGTCAAACATGGTTGCATGTGCCTGATTTTTTTTTTTTCAAAGGAGCCAATTACTTTGGTTATTTGCGCCAAGTCCATTAGCTTTGACGACTTGAGAACGCTGTATGCTCGGCAGTAGTTCAGTCATAAAGCAATCGACACTCGTTCAGGCAGTTTTTCTCCAGCCGGGTGAACAGTGCTATTTCGTGTTATTACGCATGGAAGGTTTGTAACCTATCTTCTTTCTTACTTATGTCTCATTGTTGTTTGCATGGGTGGAAATTGTTATTTGCACATCGCTTTGTTGTATCAGGTAGTTGAATTGGTATTTGCACATTACATTATCACGTGGTTGAAGTGTTCTTTGCACATCGCGTTGTTGTTGCCATGGTTGGATTGTTACTTGCACAGTGCAATGTTGGTCGCACCCGTGGATTGTTTCTGGAACATCGTGTTGTTTTTCACAGGCGGGTTTGTAATTCACACATTGCACTGTTGTTTATATGGTTGGATTATTATTCGCATAACGTGTTGTTGGTTGCATGGGTAGATTGTTATTCGCACATCAAGCGGCTTTTCGTATGCTTGCATTGTCATAATAATTAATAATCTGATTCGTTGCCGTGCGCCAGAAACAGGACATGGAAGGGCCGGCAAGAACCACTTACACCAGCTTCAATGAAAAACAGAAATAATCACCTGCAATAAAAAAATTAATAGTGTCGAACATGCATGATAGGAACTTTCCGCTGGTCAGGCAATCTTCGCCTGAAAGCCTTCACGCTGACTGCCATAACAACCTCGGACAGAAGCACATTCCTCACTTTTACAATCTCGCAATGAAAACAGTACCAGCGACAGTTAGATGTGAACCCAAGAACAACCAGCTTGGTGGATGCCCTTTGGTATTACTGCCCAAGCAAACCAAGAAATAATTATCATATTTTACGTCGCAGAGGTCACGCACCAGAGAAGAAGTCAGTCAGAAATCGCACTTCAGTCTACGCAATTCGAGAACCTGCCCCGTAGACTCTGAGCCGCTCAGTATAACTCAAGTGTTCCAGACCCGATAGGTACTTAGTGAACGAGGATTGCGCAGATTTAACTTGGTCAATATCACCCAACTGATTTGGGGACTACACCGGTGATGCATACTCCAAGTGCAGTCGCACAAAAACGCAAATACCTAGAACAGGTCTTTCTGTCTCCTTAAATAAAACATCACCTAACAATAGCAGCACACTGTCTAGCCACTTTAATTACATTGCAACAACTTTTATTCGCACATCACAGTGTTCTTCGCATGGTTGGTTGTTATTCGCACATCGCATTGTTGTTCACATGGATGGATGGTTATTTTCGCACCATGTTGTTGTTTTAATGGTAGGACGGTTATTCACACGTTGCATTGGTGTTCACATGGGTGGATTGCAATTTGGACATTATGTTACTGTTCGCATGGGTGGGTTGTGATTTACACATCAGGGTGCTGTTTGTTTGGGGGGATAGTTAATTGCACATTGAATTTTTGTTGGTTGGATTATTATTTGGACGTTGCATCGTTGTTTGCCTGGTTGGATTGTTACTTCGCATATCGTGTTGTTTTTCTCATGGTTGGATTGTTATTCACACGTTGCATTGTTGTTAATATGGGCGGATTGTTATTTGCACATCGTGTTGCTGTTGAGATGGTTGGATTGTGATTCCAACATCGCGTTGTGTTCGCATAGGTTGAATGTATGTTATTCACACATCATGTTGTAGTTCACAAGGGTGGAATGTTATTCGCACGTCACTTGCTGTTCGTATCTGTGCATTGTTGTTGCTGCTGCACTGCTGGTGACTCGCATCATGTTTAAAGCCTGAAACATACTGTTTTTGAAGTTTATCGCTACCTGTCGTGAGATGTTACTGTTCGGATGGTTGGATTGTTATTCCAACATCGCATTGTGTTCTCATGGGTAGATTCTAATGCCCATATCACACTGCGGTTCGTATTTGTTATTCACACATCATGTTGTAGTTCACAAGGGTGGAATGTTATTCGCACGTCACTTGCTGTTCATATCTGTGCATTGTTGTTGCTGCTGTACTGCTGATGACGCGCATCGTGTTTAAAGCCTGAAACAAACTGTTTGAAATCTGACGCTACCTGACGTGGGACAGTGCATCAAAGACGTAATTATCATCGAAGAACAATGCGTCAGTCACTTGCTACGTGAGCGATTTTATGCTGTTGACATGCTCTACCACACATGCGCGTGCTCCACACACATAAACGCTCACATACAAATGCGCTCAACGCCGTTTTTTTAACGTTTGATTAAGTAGACATAAGGTACATTTCTGACGGAATTTGAAACACCTTAATTCATATCGACGCCATATTTAAAGATGGCTGCCTATTATGATCAGGGTGAGATCCGAGATGGCTTCCTGAGGATCCGCCAAAATAATTATCGTTTGGCTATGTAATCCAGGCTAAAATATACTAAACTCTGTAAACGTTCATCCAATTTTTTATTCTATGCCACTGACTGCTTGTTTTTTTTTTTTACAACTTGGCTTTATTTTTGTATACAATTGCATTTATTTTAAGAATTCATCAACACTGGCGGCATACCCTGTTTCGAGAAAATGCTTGACGAGTACACCAAAGAGACTCCTTATTGCCTTGCTGAATTTTTCCTTTTTGCGAAAAATTATTTAATTGTCGAGAACGAACTATTGACCAGTGCTGAAGAAAAACTTAAACTGAAGAAAGAAATATGCAAGTAAGTACTTTGTATTTCCTGAAAAGTTGCTGAGCCTTCTGAATTAATTGAATTTTACTAAGCGGGAGTTGCAGTTGCAGAATTTTGCAGTTGCAGTTAGGAGTGACTCCGTGAAATAAAGCATTCAGTAATGTGAGGAATAAAGAAAAGACAACTTCTCCAGTTAGGATTCGAACCCGGGACAGCCCTTTATACAATTATTCTACCAGCCGTGCTATCGGGGCAGACCCGGATTACAATCTGCATCCGAGCAACGAAGGGCACAAATATAGCACTTGTTAACGGGAAAAAAATATTAAAAAACCTAAAATTACACAAGCATACAGAAGCATGACGTTTATAATAATAATAAACTCATTTTACAGCAAAGAAACTGTGTTGGAGAGCGAAGGAAGCACTACCTCCACTTATTCGCAGTCCGAAATTACAATGACCCAGAATAAATGTTTAGAAAAAAATACAGTAATGCAGTAATGTGCAGGGTAACATAACCTAAGTCTTACGTAACATTTTTTAAACACTTCCTAAACCTGGAAAGATTTCCACCCATACCAATCTTTTTAAATCCCTGCAGGGAACCCGCCGAGACAGCTTCTGATGGGAGAGAGTTCCAAACTGGGACAATAAGATTTAAAAAAAAAAGTCAAGATATTGTGGCTGAACGTAAAAAAAATTATATGGCTCCACAGCAATCTGCTTATGCTGGATAGCATGTGAGATAAGGATCAGCCTTTAGACGCCTCATATCCAATGACTCCAAACTGAGAATCCTTCGACGTTCCATATAGTACATTATACAATCCTGGAATGTATTTCGTGAACACTTTTTGAACTGATTCGATGGGTTTAGCATCCTTGAGAAGATATGGGGACCAGACTTGGCTGGCATACTGTACTACAGGAGGGACGAAATCCCAGATAGCCCAAATTAGGGTTGCGCTATCTTTCTACACAAAACAACTCCTAATTAGTTGGGCCCTTATTTTTTGCTTTTGTAGCGATATGATTGCAATGAGTGGTTGTCATTAGCGCCGCTGAAATCCAAACACTAAGATTTGTTGTAACCTTTACGTCATTAAGTAGACATTTGTCGTGGGAACAAGGCAGGTGCAGGTTATTTCTACCAAAATGCAGGCTGTTAACACTTGTTGTTATTTATAGGCAGTTGCCATTATATGAACTTATCACTGTAGTGTCCGCGGCCTATCTTGAGTTCGCCCCAGAACGACACAGATAATCAATTGTATGTTTTTGGTAGCAGAGTGCCTTGTTGATATCCTAGATGGTTACAAAAACAATGGCGGCCGTCGATTAATGCCGCCCCCTCCAGGAAAACGTAGCCGCTCATAAAATAACTGCAGGACTCAAGATAAACCGGGTACACAATAATGTGTGCAAGCTCAAATTGTGAACTGGTTTGGTCTAGACGACCAATGACAACCTTGTATAAGCATACGTCATCAGCGTATTTTGGCATTGAACATTGATTTTTCAATTGTTTTTAGGTCGAAGATGCAGAGCAGAAAATGAACAGGGCCACTTAAATTTCTAGCTCATCTTCAGTAGTAATTAAAATACTTAAAAAATAATAAAATGTTATAGATAATTAAACTATTTTTAAGAAATGTATTCCTGGTGACAGCCGTAAAACACAAGTAAAATTTCAACAAAACAAGTAAAACGGGCAAAACCAAGTCAAAAAATGCGACTTCCAAGTGTGCAGGAGGCACGCACAAGTGGAAATAGGAAGCGACGGTGGTCTTAGCTACTTATGTGGTGATTTCAAGCTTCGCCTGGTGGAAAACTTAGACGCCCCAGACGCCCCAGACGCCCCATGATGTGAGTGTTAACAAGGTTTCGAAGTTATAGTACCAATATTGTAAGTATAACTTTTGCAAATAACTTTGTAGAAAAACCTTGGCTCCTGGTTTCTTGGCTTCGTCCGCCTTTAAGGTGCTGACTATGATACGGTTGTGAGCATACAAGCAAACGATGTATTCATCATACTTATTGTATTAATCTCGACGAGAGTTGGGTGTATGGAACATTTTACAGAACATCCTCTAACCCAACGTGTCTTTTCGTTAAAAACGATACACTTTTCCTTACAACTAATGGTAACTGTCGGCCTGGGGAGCTACTTACTTCATTTGGCTACGGCACTAATCTTGTCTACAGGAAATCATCTGCAGATAGTCTCAATAGGTATACGAAGAGCGCATTTTTGGGGGGAGGGGTCACATTTTAGGACCTTAAAAGGGGGGGGGTTAAGATTTTTTCTTTCAGGGTCCCGAAGAGGACATCATCGAAAATTTGGTGGTCACATCCCCTCCGGTTATAAATAATGACCAGTCCCTAAGAGTAGCGTATCTATTATTTTCCGAAGCCAATCTTCAGTTTTACTGTGCTCGTTAACCGTTTACCACGTGATTTAATAATAATAATAATAATGTGTTTATTGCTCAGTAAAATGAGCAAAACGGTAAGAAAGGATTCCCAGAGGGACCACTAACACCTTACCGGAAGTTAACAAAGAGAGGGCACATCGTTAAAATCACGTCTCAGTATCGTAGGATACATCGTCAACTGTATAAACCATACTCACTGCAACGGGCCATAAAACACAACATCAAAAGATAAAAATAATGTTTTAAAAACATCAGTATCATAGGATACGTTGTCAACTGGATAAACCATACTCACTAATGCAAGGTACCATTAAACAGGACATCAAAAGATGCCAACGTTGTGAGGATTTCGTATTGGTTAAAGTGGGAAAAGAAGCGGATAAGAATCTTTCAAGGACAGTTATCGGGACGGAGAAGGTGTGCCTTCAAGCAACACCCGTTCAACAATCTTTTAAAGGTCTTTAATGACGAGGCCGAGACAATGTTGTCACTTAAGGAATTCCACACAGGAGCGACTCTCACGGCAAAAAAGAATTTCCTGCAATTTAGATTAAATTTGGGAATCATAAGCTTAAATTGGTGGCCTCTAGTTCTTGTCTCAGTACTAAGCTCAAAGAAGGGAAACTCGAGTGGCAACAAGCAATGAAGAATTTTGTAGGTTAGAATTAAATCGGCTTTTAATCTCCGCAGTTCAAGTGTGTCCAATTTTAGAATTTCTAAACGTTTGCTGTACGACTCTCTGCTCAAACCCGGGAGCGATTTTGTAAACCGCCTCTGGACCGATTCAATGTGATCGATATCTTTTAAAAGATTAGGTGACCAGACTTGGCAAGCATATTCAAGAAGTGGGCGGACATACACCTTAAAAGCCCAGAGTTTGGTATTTAGATTTCCAGACGTGAAACAGCGATGGACAATAGCGGATCTACGGTTGGCCATCGATGTGATGTAATTACAATGTGTAGAAAATTTAAGGTCAGATTGAAACCAAACTCCGAGGTCCTTAACATTTTTTGTGGCAACTTTTAGGGTTGAATTACCGACCGAATAGTTTAGATAGTTTGGTGCATTTCCAATAGAGAAGCTCTGGCACTTGTCCTCAGAGAGTGGTAGTTGCCATCCATCCGACCAAGAATACACCGAATCAATTTCCCATTGCAGCTGAAAACTATCAAATTCCGAAATAATTGGGGAGTGCAACTTTAGGTCATCAGCGAATTTTTCTTGATTCACCTTTGTGTTGTTAGAAGTCAGATCATTGAGGAAGAGGACGAACAACAATGGGCCGAGAACCGATCCCTGTGGTACACCACTGATGACTTTAGTTAAATCCGAAAACTCGCGGTCGATCACCACTCTTTGTGTACGGCCGGTAATGAAAGCTCCAATCCATTCCAGTAATTTGCCGTCAAAACCATAGAATTTAAGTTTTAAAAGTAGTTTTGAATGCACCACCGATTCGAAAGCTTTTTTAAAGTCAAACAGGATAATATCCGTATTAATGCCAAGGTCTAATGCCTCGGTCCATTTATCTAAAACAATCAGCAGTTGTTGCACTGCAGAGCGACCCGGCAAAAATCCAAATTGATCACTCTTTATGATGTTGAACCGGTCAATGTGCTGCATCATTGCTTTTCGAATAAGGGCCTCCATTATTTTACATGGCACGGACGTTAATGAAATAGGCCGGTAATTCTTAGGATCCGCTGGGTTACCTTTCTTAAAAATAGGTACCACATTGGCTGTTAACCAGATGCGAGGTACAACGCCTGTTGAGAAAGAAAGGGAAAAAATCTGTTTCAAAGGAACAGCAATTTGGGTGCCAATTTGTTTATAAAAAAATGCAGAAAAACCCTCGGGTCCGAGAGAATGGCTTGGTTTCAAATGTGTCAAAATGGATATTATGTCTTCCAGTGTGACAGTGACACTCGTGCATTGCTCATCGATCCTGTTGATGCTCGAAGTAATTTGTGGCGGTTGCTGTTCATTGTCTTCAACTCCATTTTTGCAGAATTCGAAATTTAAAGCCGTTGCTTTCTCAATGGGATTTGTTAAAAGTGTGTCAGTCACCCTCAAGGGTGGAATGGTTCTTGAAGATTTAGTTTTCTGACGATAAAAGCGAAATAAAGCCGACACACTTCCCTCCGTTAAAATTTCTTTTTCCCTCAACTGGAAAAGTTCCTTCAAACATTTCGAATAATTTTTTTTACACTCCGAATAATTTTTATGCCTATTTTCCGAAGTGCGGTTAGAGATACAGCAATGCCAGGCTTTCAGTTTTTTTTTCAAAAGTTTTGCCAGTTCTTTGGAGTTCACTGTTCCATTTTTTGAGGTATGCTTGAATGGTTTGGTGCATTCCACTGTAAAATCACGAATGATGTTTAAGAAGTGATCCCAGGCATCATTTGCCCGCGAAAAATCACGCAGTTCACTTTCCCAATCAAGGCCTTCTAACAAGTTTCGAAGTAAATGAAAATTGATATAATGCCTAGAGTTATCCTCAAAGATAGAGAGCTTCTGGTGAAGCTTGAACGAAACCATGTTAAGGGCACGTTTACGCAACCACTCGCTTTTGCATTCTCGCAGCTTGAAGCTAGAAATCACCTCAAATTCCAACATGGCGGCGGTTTTATGTCTGCCGCCTCGCAACGAAAAGAGCAAATAACGTAAGTTCAGAAGCGTTTGGGAAAACTGTTTCGTCATGAGGAATTCTTTATACTATTGGCACGGATTATAAGACTGCAAGTATTTACTCAAACGATGTCGGATTTAGATAATCCATTTAGCGTTGCTACCATGGCAATGTCACCTTTGCCATCGCGATTGAGTTCTAGCTGCGAGAATGCCAAGGCGAGTCGGTGCGTAAATGCGCCCTTATTGTTTATTAACTACGCATTTTAAAAAGAGAAAGAATTGTAGTAAAGAGAGCAAAATTCCGGAAATTCGACCTGGAAAACCTCCGAAAAATAGCAGGACCTAAATATGGGATCAGAATACCCAAATTGCTGATACAAGGGTTCAACAAACACAAAAACATCGAAAATACTTAACTGAAAATAGCTAAGACTTGGTAAGCCTGTAATAGACGTATATTTATTTCATTGATACGACATGATTGGGAAAAGAATATTTTGTAACTTTATGCTCAGGTAAACATCTTTCACGGAAGTTATTGCAAAGTGGCCAACGAATAAAAATGAAATACTTCTTTTTCCTGATGTATATCTGTACTAGCGGAGTCGCTTGCTGCGCTCGCTCATTCCGCGTCGTCTCGCTCCCCTCCCCCCCCCCGCCCTCATTTAATTTGCCGTTCGGTCGGTAGATGGCATCGTATGTTCGCGCTGCTGGCCGTTGCGTTCCGGGCGTAGCTACTATCTCACCGGCCTTGGCTGCTACTCTTATAATTTGCCGTTCCGTCGGTAGATGGCAGAGATGGCATCGTATGTCCTGCTTGCTGCTGCGATGCAGATGGCTGCGTTGCGGATCTTGTGTAATTATATGCATAGATTCTGTATGTGACAAGCTTATAAACGTTTGTAACCTTTTTTCTTCTTTATTTTTTTATTTTTATCTTTTAGGGCCGCACCTCAAGTTGTAAACTGCTTCACGGTTAGTATGAAGTCGTGCCCTAGACCCAAAGAAATTCTAGAAGAATTCGTGAGTGATTTGTTCGTCGGCGAAGCAGTGGGATGCGCTGAAATTTTGCAGACACCAGATGGTCTTTCAGCAAGTGCAGTCCTTCGTGCGTCATATGTTTTCGTATGGTTTATACCTTTACTTGTGAATTTTCACGTTCAACTGCTTGTGTAACTATTTTTTATACCAGGAAACCGTGTGTGTCCAGGAAAACACGCAGAGAATGGACTGATATGGACATGGCTGTAAATTTGCTTTTGTAAACTCGTTTTTCATTTTTACCTCAATGGCTGCATTCTTGTCAAGTTTTGTTACCAATTATTGTTGCAAACCGACAGTGACGTGGGTAGTAATTTGGCAAAATAGGATTAGCCCAGAAAAAAAAAGGGTACGAGTTAAAGTCTAAGGAAAGAAGCGTGCCAAAAAGCTGAAGGTAAAAAAACCTGCGCAGTGGAAAAAGCCGTGGAAAAGGGTCAAATTAAAAAAAAATCAAGAAACGGTTGATTTCACAGGAAGATATTGTCAAAGAACGGAAAGCCAAATGGGCTCGATTAGTGGTAAAAAAATACATATGCAAATCTATTTTCGTTGCCTTGCTAGTATTTAAATCCAGGAGACAACGGAAATAGGTTTGGCGTCTGTATTTAGACAAGCGATTGCAGCGACTACGTAGTCGTAACCGGTCTTTACCACACTTCTGCCACTTTCGAAAATGGTGAGGCGCACACCTCTATCAAGCACTGTAACAACGCTCTCTATTACATATTCTAAAAGTAGCAACCATCACAGTTGCCGGTTTAGAGCGTTAGCTTTTACGCTTAGTTTTACATTTAAGGCCTATTTTCAGCTTTTAGGAGTATTTTTTTTTTTTTTTACCTGTCTTTTTAGGGCCACCGCGTACACAGCTGCCAGGTCGCTGCGGCCAACGAGAATGCTTACGGTGTAGTGTATGTAGCAACGCGCACTTGGCCGCAGCTGCCAGCCTGTCGCCGCGACCACTGGGATCCGGGGCGGCGTGCAGGCGACCACAAGGGTGACCGTGCTCCAGGTTCATTTCTCACCACGTGATCGGGAATTACCAATGAAAAACGAACGTGGCTGCGCGGCACATTGCTGTGTTTTTTGGCTGCCACGACCACTGGCCGCGCGACCTGGTTGCTCAGTGCGCGGGCACCCTTATTTAGCAAGTATCAGCCAACCTGGAGAATCCGGTTCGAGACTATGCCTATTCATCCATGCAACACGGTCGATCAGGCCAGACGAAATACCCCGAGGCTGGGATGGACTAAATAGGTTAGTTAATGCATTGCATCGACGTTAAGGGCTCAACTCGGAGGTTAAATGCAGACATGTGCAGTAGTGCCTAAAAGGGAAAGGCTGTCTTCCCCCCCCCCCCCCCAATAGAGATGTAAATGTTCTGATTAACTGCGATCACACACGATTAGTTTTCATGTTTAGACTAACGAGAACGTTCTCTGCATTGCCTTTTCTACATTCATTTCTCATTTCTTGCCTTAAGCCTGCCCTACCCCGGTCTACTGCAGTGCAGTTGACACCACTATCTTTGACTGACTGTAACTCCTTTACTTTTGCTCCGAATTTCATTCTGTTTTTTGCTTTAGCATTGCTTTGTGGTTCTCTACACCTTTCTAATTTGCACCGATTTTCTAGGACGCATGGTTTAGAAGCTAGCAGTGAGATGACCTTAATGGGACATGTCAAGGTCATTCACCGACGCGTGGTCAAATAGCCCCCGGACCACTGTGGAAGTCTACCAACTTATTATTGAAGGAATGTTCATTGCCACGAAATGCTGGCCCCTGATACGGACTTCTGACTCACCCTGTCTTATGGATCATCCTCCCAACAGGAAAATTTGACATTCCGAAGCTAACAATCGACATGAGCACGAGGCATCACAGGGCCCCTTCTCTTCCCGAAAATACCAGGGGTGGCTGAGGTCAGGATCGAACCCAGGACCTCTTGCACATGAAATGGTCGTGCTAACCATTAGGCTAGCGACATGTGGTTACTGGTTCAAAGTGCTACACGAAGCGGGAAAGGAGAAGGCTACTAAGTAAATTTTCTTAAAATATGAGAAACAAGAAACCCCATGTAAAGTGTGGTACTAACAAAACTTAAAAGCGACGTGTGGTTTCTGATATTCGGCTCTAGCATTGCGTATGCTCTACAGCTTCCGTTGATGTGGAGTCCCTATCAGAGCAGCAAGTAAGAAATATCCTCGAGGAGAAGAGGTATATATACAAACCGACTGCAAGTTTTTAATGATTAAGACTAGCGGAGTCGCTCGCTTCGCTCACTCATTCCGTGTCGTCCCGCTACGCTCGAGAAGATTTCTTGCTGATCTAACAGGGACTCGGACAACAATGTTCTAGCAATGTTCTAGTTTTCATTTAACCTTCGAACTATTAGTTGGTGCCATTAACTTCGGTAATACGTTCTGGTGTGTTGATACCACTCCTTTGTAAGGCCGAGCCATTCGTATCTTGGCGGCCCCTTTTACCAGTTTTGGTTTTTGATTTGATAAACAGTCACCAGTTCCAAAATCCCAGAGAAATTAGCCATGAAGGCTCATATACGTTTGGTGTATGACTTGAATTAGTCCGTGAGTGGTCTCCACCCATTATTTATTGAAATTCTTGATACGTGTGTTTTTAGGAGTCATTTTATGTGTCCAGTTTTTTTAGTCTTCTGTACAGCCGTACCGGCTGAAAGACTATTGCAACGACTTTGTCCGTCCGTCCGTCGCTTTTTTCAACTTCGCAACGATACCAGAAATTGATGACCACTGTTTACAACGTTCGATTCAGTGTCAAAAGTTAGTTAACTAACGTGCAAATTAAAACATCATTGCCTCCTTATAGCTAATAGACTTCTTCGACGTAACTAAATTAAATAACATTTCATCGTCGAATTGAAATCCTAAAGATTTGTGTTAACGCAACCGTAAAAACAAAAACATTTTAGCTTCGTTTGAAAGAGTCTTGTCGCATTGTTGCATGAATGAATAGGCTTACGATCGAACCAAATTCTCCATTAGGCCTATCTGCTACTTACGAAACTAAAAATGCCGTTAAAAAAATTAGGCCTAAAAAATGAAAATTGGATCTAAAATCACGTTACCATGGCAACGTCAATAGTTGCTACGAGTCGCTGCTGCAGCGTTTCTCCTGTTCCTTCCCTACTACCACTGATCTATATTAGGCTACGTTGCGCATTACGTTGTAACACTGTTAACTGTGGCATACCGTGTTGCAAAAATGAATAGGCTTACTGTATACAATCCAAATCTCCGTTAGTTGCTACTTACGAAATTAAAGTTGTAAATTAGGCCTAAACGCTGACAATTATGCCTAAAACGTAAAATAAGCTTAAAAGCTAACACATTTGTAACGGGCAATTTTGATGGTTACTGTTTTTAGATTATACATAATGGAGGTAGCTGTTGTAGTGCATGATAGAGGTGTGCGCCTCAACATTGGCAGAAGACCAATGCGACTAGATAGTCGCTGTAGCCGCTTGTTTTTAGTCGTACATTAATCTCCGATTAATTTTCCTGATAATGCTTAGAACTAGTAGTTGGTACATTACAAATTGAGGTCGTCATTTGTTTGAGACGGTTGGAGGTGTGCACCACATCGGCAAGGCTAAATTTAGTTCACTGTTTTTATCCAACAAATGTTTAACTGGACACCCAATGTCAAAATAATCTATGGATATATTTGGCTTGTGAGGATGCATCGTTTGGGATCAAGCCGTATCAAGGATCGTGACCAGCGCCAACCGGCCCAGAACCAGAGCGAGCGGTCGGGCTCAGGCTTTGCATTCCAGTGCGGGGAGAAGTGGGGGGAGGGGGGGGGGGGTTCCAGCTAGGACGATAGATGGTAAACTGCGTTTACCGGACTAGCAGATTCACGGCTTAAGGCGCAGCCAGCATCGATACCTCCGCTTTGAGATTATGAGATGACAGCCGCCATAATGATTGGCATGGGGTACACTAAGTTCGAGAAGCACAAGTCCGACGAGTAGGGAAAAACACGCATGGCTACAGTTACACTGTGATACTCTTTGCAAATTTATCCTACCACAGGAAAAAAAGTTAGCACTAATTTTCCAATAGATGTTCGATTTTAGAAATTGATTTTTGCGTCATTTTTAAGATATACAGTGTTTTCACATTTTTGGTAACCTGCTCAATACATATTTACCTGAATCGCGCAATTACGACAGAGATGATGAATTATGGGATGTGTATTCTAGAACGATATATGTAAACCGCAATATGGCAATCCTACAATATATTTATTTATTTAAATTACAAAATTATTGTAACCCCCTACAAAGAGCATGACAGCAATTTCAAATTAAAACAACAATTTCACGAATCTCATTCATGCGAGAGCAGAGACGAGACAGGCGTGAAAGGGGTACATTAAGAG
>JAHWFP010142138.1:26407-51342 GCA_023313725.1 Lithobius niger | reverse complement strand
CGGTAGTAATTGTTCACTACTTGCAATTACTTGAACTATTTGGTTGATCGAAAGTAAAACAACTGAAAAGTCAATATGGAAAAAAAATTATTGATTACTCCCCGAATTTAGGCTTAACATAACAGTTTCACCACATATTTGTAAAAAGTTTTTTTTGTATTTTTTTTCACTTAAATACACCTTTAAAATTGAATTTAGAATGAGCTATCCAAGTAGAAATCCAGTTGTAGGATCAAAGAAATAAAATGTTTCCTCTACTTTTGTGCATTGTTTAGAATTCCAATTTTGCCATTGTTGTTCATTACCTTATTATTGTACTGCTTTGAGCCCTATAACACAAATCAAATAGTTCAGAAATGAACTATTATTAGCCTTTTTCTTAAAATAATACAACATGGTTTTTAGTACTGTTGCACTCAAAAGTAGGATATTACCCTTCCAAGGGATGACATCAACAATGTGAAGGCCACTGAATTTACCAGTAATACCATGAACAGGTATTGTTGTTCATTTTTCTTTGTAACTGTTGCAGATTTCCAACTTATCCCAAAAATTACAATGTGTGTGATAGTACGAAGAAGCATTGTTGTCCAATTTTGAACTTGTTCTTTCAGCAAACAAGGGAAATGGACCATTGTATTGTTGTCATGCAGTAGTAGCTAGACTTGCACGGTTACAACCATTGTTGCAAGGGGTGGCTAATACTAGGTACAAAATCATAGTGCCTTTGAAAAGAAAAAAAAAGAAAGTTTTCAGAAATAGTCTTGTAGTTTTCAGTAGTCTTGTTTGTGGCATTAGTGTTAGGTTTGTGTTATATGATGTTCAAACTGCCTATATACGTATGTTTATTTTTACCAAAATTAGTTTTAAATTCCGGTCTGAAAAGGGAGGAGACAAATTCCATGTTTTGCTCATCACAGCGCAGACTGGAAACTCGAAGGTTTGACGTGCTCCCAGCCGAAGCCATAGTGTTCAAAGGCGAGAGGCACAATTTTTCTACGTAATTCTGCGGATAAAATTGTCAGGATCTTCTACATGCCACAATCAACATGCTTTTACTGAAAATGCCAGGGGTGGCTGAGGGACAGCCTGTGTAGTATACGTGAAATACAATGACAAAGTTCCTTACGGCAGAAAGTGACTGACAAGCAGTTCAAGGTTCTCGTGCGGCCGTCGCAAATGGGTGCAGCCACTTTTATCTAGGATTATCAGTTGTTGGGGAGGATGCGTCATTCGCTGCGATACATGTATCACTGGTGTGAGAAGTGATTTAGCGTGCGAGCAGCGTCCTCCTAAAAACATTGGCGTTAGTCGGCGGAAAAAATGGCGGCAACGAAGCGATACTCTTCTGGCTCACCTTGCTGGGATTATTTAACGGCTACCTACTAGTTCCGACGGTTTTGGCTACGATCAGTTTGCCACGGATTACTAAAAAAGAAAACATAGAAACGAATGGCACCGCACACTGAATTTAAACCCTAAACGAATATTTTATCTTGAAAGAGGCTCTTGCTTGTATAGACATGCCAAGCGTAAGCCAAGAGGGGCAGCTGCGTTGGCTTCCCTGCAAGTTCGAGCCCAAACGGCCGCAGCCTGGAGGCCCTCTAGTGAGATTTTTCAGTTTCAACACCAACCGTCAAGCTTCCGATCACCGGCGCATCACCGGTTGTTTTGAATCTCGCGCTGCAATCCCACTGAAAGCCTTCTCACGCGAGTTGTACAGCCGATGAAGCAGGCCGTCTGTTAGAAAGTCCCATCCTCCCCAAACACCTAATAATCCTAGCTTTTATTAACTCTGGGTACAACATCATAATCATGACATGTCATAAGGCCAAATCTATTACTAGCGATAAGTGGTTGCTCTAAGATGGTTACAGGGGAAGCCGACAACAACGCCTTCTGGTATAAGAGCTACAGCATGGAAACCAGGGGCATATCGAAGACTAAATATTGTGGTGAGGTTTGAAGCCGTACTGGAAACCCATTTTCCACAAACATCTTAAGGACTTTTTTTTTTTAATCTTGGTTATGACTTTTGGTTGGGTACATGAACCTTTTTTTCAGCCCTGCTGGTAACGTGCTAGTTGTTGTGTGGAATACAGATGTGGTGTGCATCCCTGTGTCGAGAGTTGGACATTTTTTTTGCTTGCCTATTGATGATTATTATTCTTGTCTTCATTTTTCTGTTTGTTGTCAATATACAGCTCAGGTCTGAAAGAACTAGTTTCACTGGGGAATAATTTCCATCATGTTACGGCAAAGTAGTCTGCAAAAACGATTTGGCCAATCATCAACTATACCTTGACCTCAGACTCTGGCAGCAGCGGAGGGAAAAGTACACTTACGATGCAGGTACAATATGACACCTTTTTTCCCCTCTTGACTTGTGGCATTTTTTTTTTATTTAATCCATGTCTGCACATATCAGCAAGGAGTGCCATGGGTTACGGCCGCTTCCCAACAGAGTCTACCATTAGTAAGCCTGGACCCGTGGGCAACTTAACTATCGTCAGTTACTTGAAAGCAAGCTGCGCTTAGTTTCTGCTTTATAGCTTGCCGAAACCAGTCCGATTTTGTGCTTGTTGAACCATCTTCCCGACCTGTTCGATAAATCTTTACCACTGTCATCCAGCGTCTTGCAAGACTTAGTCTGTTGTATCCAAGAGTGGATGACAACTGCGATTTACTGCATCGCCAAATTAAAACAAAATGTCACTTCCTGTCTGTCGTACACACAAACTCAATCTTGCCAACCATCTTATTGTGTTTACATGTCCTTTGTTTACGTACTTTATCGCACTTTTTGTCCGCTTGTCAACAAACGATAATAGTAGGTATGTAAACAGTTGCGAAATTGGGAGTTCTGTCTCTAAGAACTAGACACTATTTTTTTTTTTTTGTCAATGAAATGATGAGTTACAAATAAGAAAAGGTCACAGGGTATCTACAGTTTAGCGAGTTCTAGGACGATCCTAGGGTGACTCAATAATCATCAATCAACAACAAAAAAAAATAAAACTGAAACTCCTTGAACATCATCTGTCCGAAGCGAGCTGCAAATGACGCATCTGTTAGGATAATGCCGCATTATATAAGACCAACTGCGATCTCGACGCTTCTCTTTAAACCCCTGGTCTCAACTTGCTTAATTGTAACCTTTAACCCATTTACTCACATAAACTTAGACTTCTTTGAATAGGAGGGGTTGGCCCTACCCTTTCCCCTCCTTCAGCAGCCGAAGCCGCCATCTTGAATCGCAACCAGGACCGGAAGCCGTTCGGGGTAGTTAGGAAGCCACTGATTTTGTATATTGCCAGAAACTTCACAACTCTTCCAATACTGCCATGATATTGTAACATAAGACGCCGTTAACAATTCTCAGTATGACGTGATTTTTTAATGCATAACTATAATAAAAGAAAGAAAAAAATGGAATCGATTGGTGTTTGGGGGGTCTGGATAGTTTGTACTATTTTCCCTGAATGCGTTTTGTCCAAAGACCTTGGAAGTTTGTCTTGGGCTAGTCAAAAGTAATTAGCCTTAACCAATTACATAATAGGATAATTAAGCACGTTAAAATGGCATAATTTAAAATAAATAATTAAATTATGTGCTAAATTAGATGTTTAAAATGATTTAGTTTCTATTACATTTCGCTAAGTCGACAGGGCAGTCATTGTTTCAAAGGCTTTTGGTTTTTGGGTTTGCTAACACCACAACCTTGGTTGGCATAACCCACCAAAAAGATTGAAGTGATGAAAAAGGGAAGAACAAAACTAAACACAATTGTGGTTCCAGAATTTGAATTAAAAAAAAGACGGATAAGCGACGTTTATTACAATACGTTTGTTACTATGTTCCAGTCACTATAACAGAACCCAAGATGGGATTGCGACGGCTGTAGTTAGAAAAACATAACCGGAAGTTGCATCCGTGACCAGGTATGAGAAGAAAACGGGAACTTCCTTTGACGCCATATTCTCAGCGTAAGTATTTGTTGTGTGTCCATCTGATTGAAATCTAGAAATATTTCTAAGAATTACTTGACATCCGAAAAAAGTGAATGTCACATATTTTGGAATTCACTTCGCTTGAGCCACTCATGTCCTCATTTTTGGGGGAAAGAGGAAGAGTATGGAATAAAGCTTTTGATTGTTAACCGAATCGCCATTCACCTCTCAACGTGACCGTTCTCAGAGCTGAGAAAAGTGATTTAATTATTGAATGCAAGAGGTAAACCTTAAAACAGCTATAAACAAACATGCATTAGATCAGTGAGCGGTTCTACAAAATATCCACACGAAAAAAAAAATAGTGTAGAAGTGGCTCCGACGGTAAATCGAGGAACGTGCTTGTGCTCATGTCGAGGATAGTGCGTTAAAAGGACAGTACAATTTCGGGCATCCTGCGTGAAATGGTCTAAGCAACAATTTAAATGGTTAAAGTGAATGTAGGCTAGCCATGCCGTGTTTCACGAGGGGGTAACTTAGAAAACGCATGGTTGAAGTATTGTTGCTAAACAGTCATACAGGGAAGCCAATGTGGAGAATTAGTTTTGAGGCCAAGTCCCTTGCCTTAATTAAAGTTAAAAAGTTGTAAAAAGAGAAGTCGGCAAAAGCCAAAGCCTGTGGTGCCCAGCAGTAGTAGCCCGCAGATAGGCTATCTACTTATTACAAAACCTGTCGAAACGGTTTTTGAAAGAGTTCACGGAGGCTGCCCCAATCACGTCCTGAGGCAGCACGTTCCACGAATTGATCACACTGTGACTGAAGAAATTCTTCCTGACGTTGACTCTGGCAGGGGATTTAAAGAATTTGAACTTGTGCCCCCTGGTGGCAGTGTGCCGAAGGGTAAAAAAAGTGTTTCTGTCAACTTTCACCAGCCCATTCAATATTTTAAACGTCTCGATCAGGTCACCCCTGACTCGCCTTTCCTGCAACGTTGGCAGCTGGAGTTTGTTTAGTCTTTCATTGTATGACAGGTGTCTGATTTCAGGACAACGTTTGGTGAAACGACGCTGCACACGCTCAATTGGCTCAGATTTTCCTTTCCCAATTTGGTTCCAAGCAGGCGCACAGAACTCGAGTGCTGGTCTAATGAAAGTTTTAATAAGGAGTTTCACGGCCACTTTGTCGAAGGAAGTAAGGGTGTGCCTGAAGAAACCAGCGAGTTTGTTAGCTTTGCCAACGATGGCCTTGCAGTGGTCACCAAAGCTAAGGGATCCGTCAACCACCACACCGAGGTCTCTCATGCTGGCCGTAGCGTCGAGAGCCACGCCATCGAGGGTGTAAGTCCTCTTCGGGTTATTATGTCCAAGGTGGAGGACCTTGCACTTCGCAACGTTGAATAGGACGTCGTTCCGCTTTGCCCAATCCGCAATCCGGTCGAGGTCCTCCTGCAAGAGGGAGTGGACTTCCCTGGCTCTCGCGGGACCATGGAGTTTTAAGTCGTCTGCAAAAAGTAGGCAGAGACTTTTTATCAATGGCGGTAGGCTATTAATAAAAGCCAGGAAAAGGACGGGGCCAAGAATGCATCCCTCAGGAACTCCTCTCTTAATGTCTCTCCATGCAGACGTCTGGCCACGCAGAACTACTCTTTGCTTCCTGCCAGTAAGGAAGGCAGAAATCCATCTAATGATGGCCGTGTTTGTCTTTGCAAGATGAAGTCCCTCAATGATCTTGTTGTGAGGGGTGGAAGGGAAGGCTTTCTGAATGTCCATGTAAATCACATCCCATGGTTCACCGCGGTCCATGGCTGCCGTCCAAGTGTTGAGGCCAGCGAGTAAGTTAGTAAGGCAGGACTTTCCTTGGATGAATCCGTGTTGCTCTTCAGCAAGGAATCCATTGTCTCAAAAATGATTTATAAGGTGGTCCTTTACAATTTTCTCCAATAATTTGGAAACTTGCGAGGTAAGACAGACGGGACGGTAGCAGTTGGCGTCGGCTTTACTGCCCCCTTTGAAAACAGGAGTGACATGTGCCGCCTTCCAGCTAGCAGGCAAGTCACCTTCCCTCATGGATTTGCGGAAAATAATACAGAGCGGAGCAGAGATAGAAAAGGAGCAGTTTTTAAGAATTGATGGGTGGATTCGGTCTGGCTTTGTTTCCAGACCATAGCCCAGAACATGGCCCATGGCTTTGTTTTGGTTAATGCTGCGACAAAGAGCAGCGATATTTTCCCGCGTGATAAAATCCACATTGACGTCATCTCCTCCACTTAGGACGTCCGCCGGGGTTGAAGCAGTTGGGGCTTTGCTGGAAACGGAGGAGGACTTGCCAAAGGCCTTACTAAATTCCTCAGCAACCATTTTGTCTCCAGTGACCTTCCGTCCATCATCGGCAATGATCATCGTTGCAAAACTGTCCTTCTTCCGTGTGGAAAGGTATGCGAACAGAGGTTTAGTAGATTTAATTTTGAGGCTTTGATGAGGTTTTTCTCATGCGATGCCCTACTCTCTTTCAAGGCAACCTTACATTCCTGCCTGATAGCTTGATAAAGGGGCCTATTACGGTGAGAAGGATGGTTCTGGAATCTGATCCAGAGGCGTCTTTTACGGTTGGCAATGGCCTTTACTCCCTTAGTGATCCATGGCTTCCGTTTAGAGGAACCCGGCGAGAAGTTGGCGATCGGGATATTCTTGCTAAGAGTTTCTTGGAGGCAGGTGATAAAGGAATCCCAAGCTTTGTGGACATCGAGATGCTGAAGGGCATCCTGCCAGTTTACGGAGTCGAGATCCTCCGAGATGCGGTCAAAGCTTGCATTCCTGTAGTCGAGCTTGGGGAAACAAGAAGGCTGTTGGGCAACCGCTACATGGAAGTTAAGAGATCACTACATGGTCGCTGCTACCGATGGGTGGGAGATAGCAGACCTCAGTCACAGCGTCCTGATTGTTAGTGATGAACACCTTCAATTGACTGGGGGATTTGTCAGCACACGGCATTCTTGACTGGGGTTCACCAAGAAGCGAAATATGCAAAATTGGTTAATAACTTGAAAAATTACGATAGGAAAAGTAAATGGCCTTTTTTTAAATGCATTTCTGTAGTGAAGTGCTAATAAAGAAAATTTTATCTTTCCTCATCCCCCCCCCCCTAAAGTGAACTTATTGCCCATCAATTGGTCGACCCTTGTCAGAGAAAGCGCTACGAAAATATATTTACAAGACCAAAGAAACCGCCAACAGGGACATACTGCACCTTACACAAAATATTGTGTGTGAGAAGGACGAATAACACAGCTAATACGCAAAGCGTGTTGTTGGCTTTTCTGGTTGGAGACCGGCGACGAGAAAACAAAACTGATCAAATGCTTATCGTTTCGCTCTCGTTACTTGCTTTTAATCTCAGACCCCAGGAAATTTAAACTGTCACTGTGATTGTTGATGCAAATTGTTGATACACTTTCGAGATGGCAGGTAGGCCTACACACATGTAAGTAGATGGTCCTTTTCGAAGAGATGGGTTAGTCCAGGATGCACATCCTTCTGAAGTGCTCTGGAACATGGGAAGAATAAGCGTCTCTCGTCCGATATTAATTTTTTTTTTTTTTTAATGAACTAAGAATTACATGCTGAATAACTTTTTCCTCTTCCATTTTTGGGGCGAAGGCACCGTTTGGGCATGGTTAAGGGTCAAAGTTAGCACTTCGGGAATTTTGCGTGACGTCATCCACGTTGCCGGCACGCTAGCCGACGCCACGCAGGGAAGCATGAATTAACTGCCCCACTATGAAACAACAAACCCCAACCAGTTCCTTACAAGTGAAACGCCAAACAAAAGCCGGTACCTATAACCTAACCTAACCGACAATAACAACAAAACCACACGCAACTGACAACAATCCGCCTATCTGAACTGTTTACGAAAAAATAATGTATAAGCTATCCAAGACACAAACGAATGCGGTGAGGCTAGATCGCAAAGAGTCCGGTTTTGATTAATTTCTGCAGGCCAAACTAAGCTTTTGCCCCAAAAATGGTATGGTAAAATGTTGTTCAGCTGATCATTTTACGTAATTCTAGCGCAGCTTGAAATTGATTGGTTAGGAGACACCTATTCTTCCCATAAGCCAGTGCTCTTAGTTGGTGTATTTTATTTATTATTTTTATTTTTAAAACTTAGAAATTTAATGCTCGTGTGGCTGAACCAGCGAAACAAATAAGCTTATTGAAAGGTGTGTGTAAAGTTCTTACTATTTGCCCAAATTTGCTGCCTAGACTTCTGGAAGATATTCCAAATTTCCACAGATTTCTGTTTTGGAAGTGGACAGACCAGGGCTCCCATTTGAAAAAAAAAAATCTTTTTGATTTTACAGAAATTTTCAGAAAATTCCGTAAAGAATTAGCCCATCACTACAAAAATTAACTACAACAAAAGAAATGTTTGAAAGCTGAGGTGCAGATTTAGCAGTCTGATAACAAAAAACTTTACTAATAGTTCGAGGTGGTGTTAGTGTTATTTTTCCTTTCTAAGATGTCCACTGTTAGCGCCGTCGCATGCCAGTATTCAATTACAAAAAACTTGTGGATAGATAGGCTACATGAGAAACAGGCTACTGGCTTTCAAATTGTTGGTTGAAGTTCAAATAGCAGCATTGAACAAAATATGGTCCTAAATTTCCAATCCTAAGCTGAGAATTGAAAGAAAAAAAGTTCACTTCGGTCATCTTACTGACTTCAAAAAAATTACTTACAGTTGAAAACCCTTTGCCCCCAGTAGCAGAATATTTTCAGCCGATCTGCGACAAGCTTTTTGCAAACTTAAGAGCCACTGCACATAAGACTCAGGCAAAGCTGTTACATCACATTTTTATATCCTCACAAATTTTGGCAGGTTTAATGTGGTCATGGTAACTAAGAAAAATCCAAAGTTTGAGAATCCTAAAAAATTTATTAAGGAAGATATAGGGTACCAAACTTTTTCAAGATGGCCGCCGGCTCGACAAATTATGCCGCCTTGCATTGTTTAACTCGCTTCATAGCCATTCTCCTTTAAGATGCACTGGTTTTTATTGATTTACTGCTATTAGCACTACAAACACTACTACTCCAGGCTGTTTTTACCAATGCATCTTAAGGGAGACAAAAATTATAGACCATTTCTTTTAGCTAAAATACCATTATTGCATGGCGCGCTATTGTTATAGTGCTCTTCTCCTTCAAGATGCAGTCCTAAACTTTGTGTAATGGTCTTCTATAACTCTTCTGCTACCAAATAAGCCAATTTGTGGTGATGCACCATTAAGGAGATTACTAAGAAATTTAACAATAGCATTGCGCAATACCAAAATGCATTGTTTTTAATAGCTTTCCATGACTTTCTCCTTTAAGCTAAAAATATAAGCAGGCAATACACTTGTAGATTGAACTTTGGCCTACTAATTCCAACCAGTTTGGTTTGTGCACCTCTCTTGGTTTTCTCAATACAATGCGTAATACGCAACAGTGTTTTCTCTTCATTTTACAGTTGTACAACAGGAAAATTCACACCTTTTCAACTAGGCTACATTGCACATTTTCTTTATTAGACTATTCCTCCTGCAAATACTACTAGACAGTAAAGTTTAAGTACCTAGATCAAATCATTGCTGCAATAAAACGGTTGATAAGCGTATCAATATGTTTAATATCCTGACTAATCAATTGTTAACAAAGAATCACATTACAAAAATTAACAATTTTGAAAATGTCATAAATCTGATACAACTATGAAACATGTATGTTCCAGTTCTTTTATATGACAATGGACCATAGTGTCATTCACTTGAATGCTGTCAGTGTCTCTCTTCATGGCCAAACAAATTTCTCCAAACCAATTTACTGGAGGAATATCATTTTGTATGTACTGTAATTCTGGAAATTCTGATTGTCTTCAACCCAAATGTATGTGATTATTGTTTTGGAGATGCCAAATATGTACTGAAGATGTTGGTAGTTCGCTGTAACCCACGTTCCTGTATTACACTACTTCCAAACCTCCTTCTCATTCGTCTCCGTATTCAGTGTTGTTAAGTTCGGAAATACGAGGAATGTTAATATTTCCCAAATCTGTTACAACAATCTCTGAAATGGCATCCCTTCCATTAGAAATACTACCATTGCATTGCATTGCTTGTTTTACTTGCATTGCATTTATCATATGATTGTCAGAATTTACGTTTATCTTGTGCAGACGCCTACAGAAGCATTATCACAATCGCACTGAATCTTTTCAGTTTGTGGTTCAGAAAAGTCTTGTCATTCCTGCTTCTTGAGTGATGTGAAGCGAGTCTCAATAGCATTAGCTCCAGTACAACATCCAGCCATTGTCTTACCTTTTGTACAATTTGCTTAAATGAGGGAACTGACATGTAAATAATGCAAAACATGGTCGTACACAGACAGCGAAGCTGCCATGTTTGGTTTGCACTGACCAAACTGTCCAAAATATGAACTCTTAATAGTGACCTCTGGTTATTTAGGCTCTTCATGAAGGCATTGACATTCTGCATTTCCCAAAGCAATGAGTCATCTTCTCTCTGAACTAAATAAATACGGATGCAAACCGATTTGCGATGCCTTTTGGACTTAAATGTCAGATTGCCTTAGAGGGGAATTGAACCCACGACCTTTAAAACCAAAGGCCAAAGTCTTGCAGCTAAGCCATATTGACACGGCCTTAAAAGCGGTCGTGTCAGTATGGGTTAGCGGTAGGACTTTGGTATTTGGTTTCAAAGGCCGTGAGTTCAATTCCCCAATCAGGCAGTCTGAAATTAAGGTCCAAAAGGCAACATAATAGGTTTACATCCGTATTTATTTAACACTTCTTGAATCCATGTGGCTTTCCGTCCTGTTTAATTCTCTCCAAATTGCATTGGAAGCATCTTCATTGCCAAGTCTTCAAGAATGACAACATCCGTATTCGTCATTTTTCAAATGTTGCCGTCTTCACCAAATTCATAATTGGGATTGAAATCTTACTCAAGCTCAGCCTGGCAATGCTCATCACCACTGAAATCTTTTAGTCTAGGCCTCGTAGTATGTAATGTGTCAAACACAAGCTGCATGTGAGCTATATGTGAATGAGAGCACTCAATTGCCCATTTTGTTTATTTGCATTCACTCATTGGAAAGATTGAACAATGTGTCGTACAAGGTGAGTAGGTGTCAGTACCAAGACGCTTGTGGTAATTGCCCTTTGTAAAGTTTTAGGATAGTTGGGATAGCCTAAAGGGTTATAAAAATAGGTTGGCGTACAAAATATTTTATAGGATGGTTGGGAAAGCCTAAACTGTCTTGTTTCCAACTGCAAAATGAAGAGAAAACACTGTTGTGTATTACGCATTGTATTGAGAAAACCAAGAGAGGTGCACAAACCAAACTTGTTGGAATTAGTAGGCCAAAGTTCAATCTATAAGTGTATTGCCTGCTTATATTTTTATCTTAAAGGAGAAAGTCATGGAAAGCTATTAAAAACAATGCATTTTGGTATTGCGCAATGCTATTGTTAAATTTCTTAGTAATCTCCTTAATGGTGCATCACCACAAATTGGCTTATTTGGTAGCAGAAGAGTTATAGAAGACCATTACACAAAGTTTAGGACTGCATCTTGAAGGAGAAGAGCACTATAACAATAGCGCGCCATGCAATAATGGTATTTTAGCTAAAAGAAACGGTCTATAATTTTTGTCTCCCTTAAGATGCATTGGCACAATTTGTCGAGCCGGCGGCCATCTTAAAAAAGTGTGGTACCCTCTATCTTCCTCAATAATTTTTTTAGGATTCTCAAACTTTGGATTTTTCTTAGTTACCATGACCACAACAAACCTGCAAAAAATCGTTAAGATCTAAAAATGTGATGTAACAAAAGTAGTCGTTTTTGCCTGCCTCTTATGTGCAGTGGCTCTTAAAACGGTCTGCGGAAAGAGGGAGATGTCTGCAGGTTGCAGGAAGGGTGTGAAGGTGGAATTTTGCATTGTGCAAAATTTTGAGTGAGGCCCATTTGGGTTCGAACAATTTTCTTGCAAGAACTTTTTTTCTAGACCTTTGTAGGTTGTTTTTGCTAAATAACTTGGGATGGACCAACCCTATCGTCATGACAATAGCACCATTCAAAAGCTCTCGAAAAAACTGTTAAAATGGTGTATTTGAACGTCAAAATCGGTCAATTTTGGGCGAAATTATCTCAAAAAGAAAACCAGGAAAGAAAAAGTGTAGTATGAATCGTACTGCGACGTAGCGTCGCGCGTCGCTCTGATTTTGCTACAGGGCCTTTGCCAAACTCAGTCCAAGCTTCACGTCTTGGTATCTTGTCACTTGCAAATTTTTGATTTTTGTACGAATAATCTTCAGAAAAATTATTTTGCCAATTTATATTCAACCATTTGTTTTCTGCTAGGTTGAGCTCCAGCTTTGCTTTGTCCTCCTTTTTAGGCATTTGGTGGTCATCTTCTTTTTTTATCTTTACTGCGTGTGTTGTACGTTAAAAGCAAAGCTGGAGCTCAACCTAGCAGAAAACAAATGGCTTCAGACTGCCGCACAACACCCTGGGGCATCTATAGAGTACCATGTAAACAATGCAACATGGTCTACATTGGTGAGACAAGGAAGGAAAGGCATTAATTTATGCCTACTTGATCACATCACGGTGTCAAGAACTCGAGACCACACAAACTGGGTGGGTAACCATTGTGACACCACAGAACACGAAATCGACTGGAGTGGCACACAAACATTTATCAATTCCAACTCAAAATTTGACCAGCATTTAAGAGCTCTTGAATCACTAGCAATCAAGCACCATGAAAACAAGGGAGTTAAACTTATGAATATATAACCACCTTCACACCCTTTCATCCACCATATCGTACACCCAAAACTCCAAGATAAACTCGCCCTCCAATGGCACAAATCCCTCCAAGTGACAACAGTGCTAGCTAATAAAGATCAGTGGTCACACACGCAATTTTCAAAAACAACGACCGATCCGATGCAGTAGTGTCCAGAAAGCAGGAAGCCTGATGAAGGTAGTCGGCGTTTGAACTCGTAACAACGTGTGTTTAATGACTATAAAAAATGTGCAGCAACGTAAATTAGTTGTGAGTCTTTATTGAAGTTCGAGTATAAATCGGGAGACCATACGTCATATTGTAGAGAATTTCTATTGTCCCCGACTTTTCCCATTACTGTCTGGCATTGGCTGTAGCGTAGGAAATTTTAATTTTGGCTGAAATGATCCGTTATTTACTAGGCTAGTTGGTTTCTGTTTCAGATGGCTGACGTGGAAAAAGGAGCGAAAAAGCGCCCGGCCGGGAAACCTGCCGGTGCAAAGGCGGCAGGTGGGAAGAAGCGGCGCCATACTCGCCGCAATTATGATTTGGGGGGAGGTGTATATCGCTTCTCCAAATCTAGGATGTATTCAAAACGAGCATTGTATCTGAAACTGAAGAAAGGTGAGACCCAGAAGAAGGTAAAAGCTAAAGGACCAAGCCTGGTGGTTAAGAAACCCATTGGAGGAGAAAAGAACGGCGGAGAAAGACTTGTTCATCTTAAAAAAATGGTGAGACCAGTTCATTGAAATAACAATGTAGTAAGTTTTTTCGAAATAAAAGTGCACGAAGGACCACTTTTCAGATCTAAAATCCAATTCTGGTTCCAAAAAAAGTGGTTCCGATTTTTTGAAATTTTGGAAAAGGAGGTTGTGAAAAGAAATTTTAGCTTTCGTTTGGTGTAGCCAAGATGCACTAGGCTTTACTTTACTTGCACGGAATGGAAGTGAACCTTTTTTCCAAATTCTTTCTGAAAAATTGTGAAAAAGAACCGACTTTTTCCACATCAAAACTTGATTTTGGATCCAGAAAAGTTGGAATAACTGCGATACACTTTCACCCAATAAGTTCACTTCCTCAGTGGCAGCAAAATTCAAATTGCAGGTAATTTCGTTTGCTGAACAGAACTCAAATCGTGCTTGTTTTTCTAAGTTTGGTGTGCCCGAAAATGACGTCCATTGATGGCGAAAACTAAAAGAATTGAAACGTACGTCACGGACGGACACGTAAGGCTTTCTCCTACCCAAAGACTGGTCGTTTTCCAGAAATTAACTATCGTTTGGCGGAATTTGTTACAGAACAACGAAGTTCCGGCTTTCCCGTCACTACAGAAATAATGGTGTGCAAAGCCAGAGAATTGCAGCGTGAATTAAAAATTAGTATAAAAAAATTCAAAGCATCGAGAGAATGGATAAAGCGTTTCATGAAACGTAAGGGAGTTTCTCTACGGCGGAAAACTTCTGTTTGCCAGAAATTGGGAACTAACACTTTTACATACATCGTGTTTACTTTGGCCTGCATAGGTGGCTGTGCATCCAGAATGGGCGCAATGTATGCTGTAAATGGTGTATTTTGTAAATCTGTCAACGTCTTAGTTCCCATAAATCAAATTTTAAATCGGTGAAACAAGAAAACTCACTGGTTCATCACTTTTATAAAACTGGGCATAAACCCGATATTTCGCAAACAAAAATTTTATTTTTTAATTCCAAATGCGAGAAACTTGGAAGCACTTATTTAACCAAACCACTTGTGCACGTAATCACTTGATACGTACAGCCAATCACCTACAGGACTACATTATGTTATGCAATGATGCTGGCAACACATTTCCACCAATCAAAATGCAAGCACCCACTGTTTAAAGCATTAGACTTCCTTCTCTTAGGATTTGACCTGCGGATTGAGGTGAGTTAAGAGCTTGCTGTTGGCACATCGTTCGAATTGTGCCGACTTATTTGACCTTGCATCCTTAAGATATGTAAGGTTTACAACCATGACCCATCTGCTCTGCTGTTGTTTTATTAATTTTTCTCTTTGACCCTTCACTTAAAAACTGTTCCAATCTAGGAACCAAAACGTGATTTCGTCTTACACCTGCATTTGATGGTTACTCTGCAAAGTGCTTTTTAAAAACTTTCTGGTTTTTGAGAAGAAAAATAGCGTTGCTTTTTTTTGTTTCAGCCCCGTTACTACCCCACTGAGCCCAAACTCAAGAAGGTAAAGACAACCAAGACTAGCTTTTCGAAGCACAAGCGGTACCTTCGTAAAAACATTACACCTGGAACTGTGCTGATTATTGTGGCCGGGAAGCATCGCGGCAAGGTGAGCATACATTTGGTATCAAGTGTCGTTAAAATATGGATTTGGATAACAAGGTTTTCTGGTCTGTTAAATGGATGCCAATTGTGTAAAGCACAGTGGGGGGGCCGTGGGGTAAGCATTAGGTTCACGATTTAGGTAACACTAGACTAATACGGCCGCGCAAAACAAAATGATGTTGGTTTTGGCAAAGTTGTAAATTTAAGGACGGGGCAACCAAGGAGTTTATTTTATTTGTGCCGCATTTTTTTGACAAAGCTTGAAAATGAACGTGGTCAGTCTTAAGAACAATTTTTTCTTCATTTTCTTAACGCCATGAATGTCGTGTAACACTAGAAATAAGCAAGCTTGCAGTTTTTAGTTCCTGTTCGAAAATCTGTAAATTTCAGAATATTTTCCTTCCTTTTGGATAATCGTCGTTAAGCTAATCGAGGTCCCACTAGTGTTTGTAAAGCGTTAAAAATTGTACAAGCATGTCACGTTTCTGACCTTTAGAGTTGGGAGCTGAATTTGTGTAAGCAACAAAATAAAAGTAATTTTATTTTCTTGCAGCGAGTTGTCTTTTTGAAGCAACTGAAGTCTGGTTTGCTGCTCGTAACTGGTAAGTCGACATTTTAACCAAAAAATGATTCGGTAAAAAAAAAGTGCAGTTTGTATTGCCAGACTATGATAATCAGTATTGTGGCATTTGTAACGTTTAAATTGTGAATGCTCCATGCTTTATACAGTTGAAATTTCTTCAAATACCTATGGTACGGACGATTTACTTTGGTTTTCGTCCATTTTCACTTACTTTTTTGTAACGCAGCACCAAAAGTGTTCCATTTACTTCAAACTAGCAAATTTTCGAATACCTATACAGTACAGTAAAACCTCTTCAACTCGAACTCCAGCGAGACTGGTCTTGCAATTTGAGTTAAGAGGAGTTTGAGATAAACGAAAATACATTAAAACACAAGATAGGCTGTTGGCCTGGGGAATACAGAATACATCTGTGCATCCAATGTTTGCGAAGTGGTTTAATATGTGAAATGTACTAGTAATTCCTCAGTAAAAACAGCAGAAATACTTTTTCGGTTACAAAAGCGATACAGAATGCATGGTATCAAGTAGAAAAATCACCATCTGGAGTTTGAGTTAACCAGTATTTGTTTGAGATAACGAGGTTAATTTTGTATTGGCCCAACCAAACAGCACAAAATTGTTTGACTTAAGCGAGTTTGAGTTAACGAGATTTTACTGTACTGGCATCTTCCTCAGTCTTGGGCAATGATACGCACACGCACCAACTGCCCTACGTCCACAACAAATGTGATAATTCAAATTAATTATATAATTGAGTGCAATGGATTAAAATGGGACTAGCCGTATTTTGATTTTTTCTTTGTTACTACTTTTTTAGGGTGTTTTTAATCCATACATTTCAATAAAAAGAGTTTGATAAATTTCAGGACCGTTCAAATTAAATGCTTGTCCTCTTCGGCGAATCAACCAAATTTTTGTGATTGCCACACGAACCAAGTTGGACATCAGCAAGGTTAAGATCCCTGGCCGTTTAAATGACGATTACTTCAAGCGCAGACGTCCTAAGAGGCCAAAGAAGGATGAGGGCGAAATCTTTGAAACCAAGAAGGAGGTGAGCAAGCATATTTCAGACTGGAATGAGTAGATTTTCCCTTTTTTACATTTAGGTCTATACAAACGTAATTCTAATTTTTTGACAAGTATAATTTAAATGTAGTTGTGGTCGCGAGTTGAATTTCTGACTTTTATCTACTAAAAGCTATGAATTGTATGTAAAATCCCTTTAAATTTACTTCCAATAGAGTGGAAATTCTCCATATTACGCTTACTTCCACATTCCAGATAGATCCTTATCTAGCAAATTTTTGACTGCAGCCTGCAGACTTCTTCAGGCTCTTCGGAGGTAAGTTTATCTTCTGTTTACATTCTTCGTTGTGAACACGATGGCCATCCGAGTTTGAGATCGCCGCTTTGCATAGCATCCCGAATTTAGAAGGCCATTCGTCACTGCCAAGCTTAACATCTTCAGTAGGCCGTTCCCAACATCTCAGTTTCCATTTTGCATTCAGTTGTTTTCTCAGATCGACTCCAACTAGGTTACACTTGAGGGGAGGAAGGGCCCTGTATATTCATCAGTGGTATGTTTCCAATTTCATGGAGCTTAATTGCATTAGATTCCAAATTTCTCAGATCGAATTCTAGACGGGACAGACATCTGAGAAATTTGGACTCTATTGCAATTAAGCTCCATGAAATTGGAAACATAGCACTGAAGAGTATACAGGGCCCTTCCTCCCCTCAAGTGTCTAACCTAATTGGAGTCGATCTGAGAAAACAACTGAATGTAAAATGGAAACAGAGGTTAGGAACGGCCTACTGAAGACGTTAAGCTTGGCAGTGACGAATGGCGATCGTGTTCGCAACGAAGAATGTAAACAGAAGACAAACTTACCTTCGAAGAGCCTGAAAAACTTGCCTTCGAAGAGCCTGAAGAAGAGTGCTAGATAAGGAACTATCTGGAGTGTGGAAGTAAGCGTTATATGGAGAATTTACACTCTATTGGAAGTAAATTTAATGCAGTGTTCCACAGTAATGAGCGTCTACTACGGACTTTTTTGTAAAATCCTTTTAGTATTTGGTAAGGCACTGATACCAACTATACAGATGCAGTTTAAAAAATTTTGTCGGTACCACTACTGAAACTTACCAAATTGAATGCTCAATTTTTTGTATCAACTTCAGTAATAGTGTAGTTTTCTTCTTTTAAGTCCAATAATTATTAAAAAGAAAATTTTTAAATTGTCATGAACAGAAGATAAGTTATCTAGATACCCACTGATTTCCTGAGCAAAATGCCACAAACTGCATGTTAATCTCGAACGGTTCCAGAGTTATCGATATTTCAGCAAAAGTTGTCTATACCGATCCGATAATATCGGCAACCAATCTGATCCAGTATCGCTATCGTTGCAGCCTTAGTATTTGGTTAATTTTATTTATCCTATGTGCATCAGACGCGTTAATTTAATGGGAAGGCAAGCAAGATGTCATTCGCCGTGCCCATATTATTAACAGGAGCCATTTTATCGAGCTGTACGTCGGTCCGCTCACTCCCGGGACCTTTGTTTGCTAAAGGCATGTTTCTGCTAAAGTTTTCCGCCATTTTTTGTCCACGTTGCTAGTGTCTATAGATAAAAATAATAATTTTTTCCGAAGCTGTGCATCTGGTTTCCTGCTACCGTTGCGAGTTTCTGATATTTTGAATGTGGTGGCCATTGCATCCCATAGCAGTGTTCTTCATTCGAACATGGATTTACAGCATGTGCATCTTTAGACTGGAATAAATTATTGTGGCTGTTTTTGACACAAAACTGTAAAGAAGGTTATGTCTTTTATTAAAAAAAAAAAAAGTGATCATTTTGCAAGTAATCTGAATATGTTTCTCTTGATTGGATCAGTATACGACTTGTTAAGGCTGCATTGATTGGATTGGTGTACGACTCCTGTGCACAACCATGGAGGAATGTGGCCCACGGCATCCAACCTACCAAATCTCGTATCTCTTGATTGGCTTCCGTCCGTTTCAGCCTGTCGCTCCACCCATTTCCAAAAATTTCAGGATTGGATGATAACTAACGTTGTACTGTACGCGAATTGTAATGCTGACAGCATATTTTTGTCAGGCTGCAAAATACTGGCTAGTAGATGTTTTCTTTTTTGGCTTGCATCAGTAGACTCATGTGGGTTATGTTTACCCTATGTTTACGGACTGGACATCACAATAGAACTTCGGTTGTCCAAAGTAACTGAGCCCAAGAGGATTATCCAATTTAAACAAAGCAATTTTGATTTTATTTAAAGGACATTTTGTTTTAGGGAATTAACCTGCCAGAGGAGTATAGGAACTTTTGGGTCAAATTGCGCCCAGGAACTTAAACAAGCTTGATTTAACGAGCACAAAACCGGTTCTCTCTGGGTTAGAGCAACTTAATTTCAAGCTTGATTGTCTGAAAATTGTCCAATTTAGGAAATTTCCTTTAAAAAAAAATGGGTGTTTGAATAATATGGGTTGGGCAATCCTAATTTTGTAAAATAGTTTCAAGCAAGTGTATAGAGTCGTAGGAAAGCCCGTATACGGAAAATCTTCCATAACCTGGTAACGTGGTTACCGGGACCGGTTGAGGGACCAGAGGAACGTTCAAGGGAGAAAATTAGACATTAAAATTGGTAACTACTGTATGAAGCTGGGACACTTTGGGCCGGTTACCGGGACGCTTTACACTGATGACGATGTATACTAGCAGTACGCATCAATGTGTACCTTCTCAGCCTCCACATGAACTCTGTACTGACAGTATACAATTTGTGTGCTGGTAGTACACAAGCTGGGACGAGAATGTGTACTGTCGCTGCACAGACTGTACTGCCAGTGTAGAGGCTAAGAAGGTACACGCCGTAAGTTCTACGTTCGCCGAAGGTACTACGTTCACTGAAGATGCTACGTTCGCCAAAGGTACTTCGTTCGCCGTAGGACTACGCTCACCGATGGTGCTACGTTCGCCGAAGGTGCTCCGTTGTACCACACTCGCCAATGGCGCGACGCTCACTGACCTTTCAACTGGATGACCTTCCACTGACAACCTCAGCCTCTTGCCTTCGCCAAATTCACGTTCGCCGAATGTTCAAGTTGAAGTCTCTTCACCAACATTTTGCCCATTCTACTCTTAACAGGAATTTTCATCCTGCGTTCTCCAACTGTTCATCCCTGACCTCCCTCTTGATATTGATGTTCGTCATTTGGCTCTTGCGCTCATACTTTGCTTGCCGCCTGACCCTCTTTTGATCATCGGAGATTTTTCACCCGGAACCTTTTCAACTTTCCCCGGACACTGACACATTACCGAACACCATCATGAATCTGCGCCCAACATCCACTGAAGGCCTCTGTGGCCCTGCCCTAGGTGAATCAACTGCTGAACGAAGAGAGCCTTTCCCTAGCTTTCACTGCAAACCTGAGGAAACTAAACATCGCCACACACTCTTGGCCTGCTCTCATTCTTAGCCAAAAACCTGCAGCCTTCGCCGAATTCCATGCCTCAACCGGTCTCTCCAGCCTGTGTCACTACAAAGCTGCCTTCGCCAATCTGACAACCTTCACATGGATAGTGCCCGATGCCTTCACTGTGAATCAACTCCAAGTGGAATCAACAACCGAGCAATGAGAATCTTCTCCTAGCCTTCACTGCAATTGAAATTGCGGACTGCATACGCTCAAGCGGACAATAGCTTGACTCGCTCTTGCAACCGAATACTGATGCTACGTCCATGATGCCGCCCCTTCGTCAAGTGGTCTGGCATTTTCTCGACAACAGTCCAACTTTGTTGCCCTGATTTTCACGATCGCAGACATCCAGCGCATGCTCAAACAGACTACGCCACGGCTCATTTTAATGAAATGCCAACTGACTCTGCAACCAACATGGCTGCCCCCCCCCCCCCCCTTTTTTTTTTTGCTTCGCAGTCATGTCGATTCGAATTTTGTTGTCAGCCAATTCTAGTCTCTTCTGTTTCATCGCTTCTATGTGGCCAACTTTCTCCTCATACCTCAATTAAGAAGGCCAAGGAAGGGAACCACTCCCACAGATTGTCATCTTCACGTCGCTTCAATCTGTCTGAAATTTCTCTCGACTTATCACGTTCATCCATGAATTCGGACTGTCCTCAAATCAAGGCTCAGCCTCTGTCCTCTCCGTTTTGTCTTCAGCTACAGTCCGTCTTTCTCCAGCCTGTCCCGATTTCGTCCAGTCTGATTCTCGAGATCACGGACAGCCTAATGCTATAACGGACGCTATGACTCATTCTAATAAAACGCGAGTGATTCTGCAGCCAATATGGCTGCCCCATCGCCTCTCAGTCACCCATCGATCCGAATTTTGTTGCCTTTCCTTCTATTAAAGTTTCTTTTCTGCACCACTGCTTCCCATGTGGCCGACTCTCACCACATTCCTCATTATGAAGGCCAAGAAAATGAAGCACTGCCAAGACCATCCTCTTCAAAGTAACTTCGATCTCTGTCTGAATTTCTCTCGATTTGTCATCACGTTCATCTAAGAACTAAGACTGTCCCTCTCACAACAGGGTTCACCTCTGTTCTCATGTCAAGTACTCTCTTTTTGGACCGCACCATACGACAATTTACGTTCAAACCAACAACTAACAAGCTACCATCATCTTCACAAAATCATCCAACACTCAAGACTGGGCGAACAACTGGTCCTCATTGTCTCTGTCCTGATTTCATGAAAGCTTCACCGTAATTAAATCTTCTGAAGCAATGCTAAACCTACGTGGAAACTTGCACCCTTTCCTTCATCATCCTTAACCCTTTTGGGCCTAAGCCACTTTTTCAATTCCCGTGCGAAAAAGCCTACGGCTGCAACATGGCTGCCATGAACAAGTTGCATGCCTCACGAAAATTAATTGTAATAAAAAAACTATGCGGTCTAGGAGTATAAAAATTCGCAGATGTAATAATTATATTGTAAATTATTGATCAGAAATATAATTGGGACCATCGTCCTACGTTTTCATTATTTAAAAAAATCCTGAAGTTCGACTACGTGAACAGCGATAACGAAAGTTCAACTTACAGTACTCAGAATGATAACATCCACTCGATATTCATCCGTCACAACGCGTGTTATTACTTCCGAAATCAGTATTTTATGTTTTATTACCGTAAAAATAGTTTAAAGTTGCTTTATTTCTTCGAGATTCACGATCGATTACAGCTCACTACCAAATCGTTGCCGGACGCCATAATGACCGGCTGCCCGCAATGCGACGCGCTGCTGCTGGCGCCAATGGCTGCGACCTTGACTCGCTTCGGGTGACGTCACTCGCGAACGGCCGAAGAGTCACGTGCCGCGAACGAGCCAATCGGCGCTCGCGATAGCTCGCGAGGCCGATGCGTTTGAACAACGACCGTTGAAACAGGACATTTCATTGGAGGAATACAGGCAGTGATGTTGGAGTTGATGACGTCATTTTTCGCGGGCCAGAAAATTGGGAATCCCCTCTCTCGAACGCGACCAAGATGGCGGCTGTATGTTGCGTTGTTTCGGAGATACGATCGTTTGAACCAAGGGCTATTTTCAGCATATAAACGCAATTTCACGTCCATTTTGGCGACGATGCCAACAATAATATTGACTTAGGTAATAAACAGATGATATTAAATTAAATTAACCTAAATAAACCGAAAATATACGTTCCAAATTACGTAATTCAATCGGAGTTACGCCTGCGATGTACGCAATAGGAATTTTTTTTTTTTAACTGGGCGTAGAACTCGGCTGAACCGGGCTAACGATACATCGTCATGTCGGCTTTTTCGCAGTGGAATTGCGATGACGATATATCGTGGCTTAGGCCTAAAAGGGTTAAAACCTTCGGGAATGCAGGGATGCTGCCGGTGTGAAAAATGTGAAAATTTGCTAGGGGCAAAAAAAAATGTAAAAAATGTGAAAAATACAAGTGTCGGTGTGAAAAAACGCAAAATGCACAAGCAAAGTATACACAATCAAATTATCCGCCCTAATTTTGGACCCAGAATTACGTAGCATGTCTCTGATTAGAACAGGGAAAAAAACTTATTTTACAGGTGAGTCGCTTTGAATTCACGTTTGGTCGCTTTCTTAACATTGTGAGAGAATGTGGCCCGTTTGCCTAGCAACCGTTACGCGCAGCGGTACTATCATGTGCACTGTGTGTGATTTTGATAGGAAGTTTTCTTTTTTAGGGTACAAAAATTTCGGATTAAATGTATGTATACAGTAATTCTTGTGTACGTATTAATAAGCTCTACACGTGCCTATTGTAAACTTAACAATCAATGTTGCGTGACCGGCAGCTTTGCCTTAATTTCGCGTGAAGGATTCGTTCTACTAGTGAAACTGCAAGCAGTGTGCCGGAAAAGACTTCTCAGAAGGATGAAAAGGAGTTCCTTTATAGAGGGGAGGGCTTTTTACAAAGAAAGCAGTTCTGCAACTTCTGAAGACACTTCCCATTAACTGTAAGCTCTTAAAGGATCTGCAAGTCCTGCACCCTCATATTTCTTGGCACTGCTTCTATAAATTTAGCCACTTTCTTATAGCAACCGCCCATAATTCACAATTTTATTAGAGAAGCTCTACAAAGTCAATTTTTATTCAAGAATTGTGAAATTGGTGAGACATATGAAAACGTTGAAATAGTGATAACAAAAATGAAAGGTAGGTAGGTGAAAAATGTGAAAAAATGAATAGCAGGTATATGAAAAATGTGAAAAAATGAAAAGTAGGCATGCGAAAAATGTGAAAAAAATAAAAAGTCGGAATGCGAAAAAACGTGAAAAACCAAGGTACCCCCGGCAGCATCCCTTGGAATGGTCACCCCCGACTTTATCACAAGCGTCAAAGCGTTCGCCTAACGTGCTGCCCAGACCCTTCGCCGCATGTTCCATGAACACTCGCCCTAAACGTTCACCGAACGGCGCCTTTACGAACGTCACGTTCGCCGAACGTTACCTTCACCGATATCCTCTCACTCTTTCCGACCTGTACCCTGTTGGCTCATGTGCTATTGTCCTTTCAAACGTGAACAGAACACTCACATTCAACGTACACCGTACGTCACACTTGAAGATCTCACCGGAGACTTCACACTCACCCAACCTACAACCTTGGTCTCAGCAACGCTTTTCCACCTGTTCAACATCACGGTGTGGTGTCATCTCTCCACCCCTGGGGTTTTCTCCTGTCTCGACACTCGTCTTGTCTCCTGCGCTGCTTGGCTTTTCGTCGGCCTGGATAGGCCCAGCGCTTCTCCCGCATTCCCTGTTATCACATCGCAACCATGCCGCCCAAGATTCGTGGTGGAAAATCACCAACCCTCATTAGAGGTTGGGACCCTAAAACCGTTCGAAAACCTGATGTCTGCAAATGCATCGGTATTGTTTCTTCCAGAAAACGCCATGACCCACACCCTGCATGCCAACATCATCGTCATTGTGACTTCTACAAAGACCACTGTTCAATCTGCCTGAATATACCCCTTACCGAATGGCCTGTCATTCAACTTTACAACAAGAAGTCTCTCGCTCGCTCAACCCAGATGAAAAGCAAGAAAGCCCGTGAAGTTCCACACCATCTGACGATGTTCCATCCGCTTCAATCCAACCCATAATGAAGCCGACTGCCACCATTCCAGCCGCCGTCACTTCCTCTTCCACTTACTCGGACCCATCCCGGCCGACAACGGTCATGCACACCTCAACTTCTGGCCTGTCATCGTTTGGTCTTGACGCAAGCCCTTACCTTACCAACTCCATTACTAACTATGGTGACTGTGATTTTATCCTCAGCAAAACTGCACATAAACTCGATCTCAATGAGAAGGAACTCGACCGCCTTCGACAAAACTGTGAACCTGTCGCAACTCATTGCTCCAACCTCGAAGCTAAACTTTCAAATGCTCGGAAGCTGAATGATGCATACAAACTGAACATTGAAAACTTAACTGCCAGTAATTCCAAAATGCGACGGAAGATCGAACTTGCTGACGCCAAGTTCCGACATCTATCCCCCCTTCCAGGCTCAACAATTCGGCAACCCATCGTCCTGCTCTTCCACGTAAGCCAATTCACCTCACTACACGAGGCACTCAAACAACGGAAACAACTTCCAAAATGGAATATGTCGTGGGAAAAACTGCAATTCCAGCAGATACTCACCTCTACAACCCC